>PVIY010041053.1:0-21934 GCA_004026745.1 Myrmecophaga tridactyla | reverse complement strand
GTACCGTTTCTTTCAAACGTCCTTCAGCATTTAGGAGACAGTACTCAGCAGTGCTCCTTGCTCTGTCCTGTGTTCTATACCATGCACAGTGTTTTATTTTGCATGGTTCGTTGTTTTATCAACAATTGCTGGCATGGACCCATGAGTTGGGAAGCTCTTTTCTAGGTGGTGTAGAGCACGGTGGGGGGTTAATAGGCCTCCCTCCCTGGGGTCTCTCTGACTTGGGCCGACCCTTGCACGTGCCTTTTGCACAGGGCTGACCTGCCTTGAGTGATTTCTGCGCGGCCCCCAAACACCGCGCAGGTTGTCCGCGCGCCGACCCGGCACGAGCTGAACACATGTGCGTATCTTGTCTTCATCCATTTTTATTGTCGCCGGGCCCCGCATGGCTGGACAATGGCAGGAAGCGTTTGTCCTGCCGACCCCACAGCGGCCTTCCTTCCTCGGCTGTGGCCCGGGGTGTCTCCTTCCTCTGTGTGGGCTGAAAGCAGCCTTTTCCAAGACCGCCCCCCACCCACCCACCTCCCTGAGACTCCGGGCCCCTCTGGCTGGTTATTTTGGTCACAAAAGCGTGAACCGCACTTTGAAACGGACTGAGACGTGCTCAGATCTCTAGGTATCTCGTGCCTGGTTCGCAAGGTGCTGGCCCCGCGGCTTACAGAGTGGATTTTGTGGGCTTTGAATTTTGAAACCTAAAGCACCATGGAAATGGAGGGCCGGGGCGATGGGGGCAATCTCTTTCTTCTCGGTTTGGCCTGCAGCACATCTGGCCGTCTTCCTTCTGGAGAAAGACCGGAGAGAGAAGTGCCTTCGGGGATTAAGTGTCCCTAAGGATCAAGAAACTGAAAGAGCAGAGGACATGGTACTGATGAAACCCCGCTTCTCCCTCTGAGTCAGAAACTCCAGCACTCAAGCCTCTTCTGTATTAACTATCACATTTTACCTTTATTCTTGTGGGTTGGGAGAGGTCGAATATGAAGAGTGATCCGGGGTAAGGAGATCAGGGCTCTTCACCCAGCCCAGACACTAAGCAGCCGTGTGCCTCTGGCTGTCCTTATTTGCATTCATTTTCCCCAATATCAAGCACCTGCGGTCAGCCAAGAGCGGACTAGGCACATGGCATCAACACACACACGGAGGAAAGGGGCTCTGTTTTTAAGAAGCCCATGGTGGAAGCAGACCCATAAATAAAATATAAGGCACCGAGATTGTGGGTGCTATAGGATATGGTTCTGGGGTGTAGGCTTCAAAGATCCTCAAGAAGGAAATGGTCTATTATCCCTGATTTGGGGAAGGAAAGATCACGATGTCCGCTGTCCTTCGGTGTTCCTGGGTTATGATAACGAGGTGGGAATAGATTCCCTATAAACTCGTTCTACTTCTGGAACTGTAAGTGCCTCTTCATCTCTGTAATTCAGAGACCAAGGCAGAGAAATGCTGGCTCTCTGCCCATAATCACACAAAGAGTTTGTGGCGAGGCCAAGACTAGCACGGGGTTTGGTGACCCCCTGGCTCAGTGCTCCTTCTTTCGCACGCCATCTCGGTGCTAAGTGTCACTCCACGAAGCTAATGAATTTAAATATGTCTACTTATTTCATCCCAAACAGGATTTGACAAATCACCAGGGGTTCTCAGGTTGAACCTAATTTTGAAGGAAGGGAAAGAAGTGTTCTGTAAAGCTTGTCCATTTTCCTCCCAGCTGTGATGAGCACAGGGAACGCTTTGCACAGTCCCTTATGGTAAAAACAAAACAAAACCTAATGCTCATTCCAATAAACTTGCAGTCAACCCTAGTCCAGAAGCAAAATCCCATGCAGAGAATGCAACCCCTTGTTCCTCACAAATCTAAAAGGGAGAAAGATTTGTGAGTAGTGCTTTCAGCTGTGAGAATAGACCATTGTTCATTAGGCGTCTCATTGTGAATTCTACTTTAAAACCTGTGTGTTTTTTTTTCTTCCACTGGAACACTGAACTTTTTCCTTGCATACCTATCAAAAGCAAAAAGGAGAGTTTCGAAAACAGAAAGGAAATGTAGAGAATAAGGGGGTGGAAGGAATGGCAGGGAGGGGGAAGGGCGGAGCACACAGCAGGAGAGCTCAAATGAACCTGCAGTTAATGACACCTGCACTTGGCCACCTCCAGCTTGGCCATACCTAATCAAAATGCCACATTTGGGAGTTTTACAAACATTGATTCCTTGTCTGCAAGGTTTTCACCATCTGACTCTAGATTTTCTGATGTTTGTATCTCAGAGGTTCAAAGTGGAGGGAGAATTACAATCAGGAAAGAAGGGAGCAATTGCACAAGGTCTCAGCTACTCTCTTCTGGATTCTAAGACTTCAGTTGGAAGCTGTGGCAGATTGCTGTTTATTGTCCTCCCGCATCTTTTCTCCCATGTTTAGCTGAGCACATGGTGTCCATGTAACCGCTTCATTATCTATACTCTCTGTTCTAGTTTGCTAGCTGCCGGAATGCAACACACCAGAGACAGATTGGCTTTTAATAAAAGAGCTTTATTTTGTTAGTTCTTCAGAGGAAAGGCAGCTAACTTTCATCTGAGGTTCTTTCTTACATGGGAAGGCTCAGGGTAATCTCTGCTGGCCTTCTCTCCAGGCCTCTGGGTTCCAACAACTTTCCCCGGGGTGACTTCCTTCTGCATCTCCAAAGGCTTGGGCTGAGCTGCGAGTGCTGAGATGAGGAATGCCGAGCAGCTTAGGCTGTGCTACGTTGCGCTCTCTCATTTAAGCACCAGCCAATTAAGTCAAACGTCATTCATTGCAGCAGGCACGCCTCCTAGCCGACTGCAGATGTAAATCAGCAACAGATGAGGTTCACGTTCCATTGGCTCATGTCCGCAGCAACAGAACTAGGTGCCTTCACCTGGCCAAGTTGACAACGGAATCTAACCACCACACCCTCTTACAGCTAGGTGAAACCCCTGACCAGGTCTTGGCCAATGGAATGTGATCTGAAATGACATGTGGCATGTGCCACTTTTAAATCTTGTCCTTAAAATAAATTGGGTGTACACTCCCCCAGATCCTTTCCACCTCCCCAGTGTCTGGAAAAACAATAAGAGCTGGAGTGTCCCTTTAGATCTGGAAATTGAGGCCTCATCCTGAAAATGGTAGAACCACCCCAGCAGCCTGGAACCATTCACATCTCGGCTATAAAGTGAGAGAGAAATAAATTTCTATCTGATTTCAGCCTCTGTATCTTGGGGTGCCCTTGTTATAGCATCTCACTTCTACGCTAAGTACAAATGACAACCCCATGGTTTGGGACAAGAATCTGGTCTAAAGAGCCATGCATGCTTTACCAGGGATGCAGACTCACGCTTCATTTTTGGCATTGAGTGTGGGAAAGCAGAACTGAGTAGATTTTCAGAGAAGTTACCACATGCACTGTTCATTTATCATGGTCTGTCCTAAGGAAATGCTGAGTCAGAAATGCCAAAAAAAAAAACACATGTTATTTATGAAACTAAAAATTGAACTTACTCAGCTACAATAAAAATAGTGGGATTATTAATTAAGATATAGGCCATTCACCTCGTACTTTGTTCCAGAAAGGATATAAAGTGTGACCACTAGGGGAAAAAAAAAAATCACGTGTTTGTGTGTGCACACATCCCACTGGCTTTATTTAGTTTGCAGCCAATGGACCCTTTTAATTAAAAAATATTTTAGTTTTTACGATTTTATTCCCAGTGCTAGGCACCATTATTGAATAATATAAATTTGAAACCATTACTCTCTTTTAACTCATTGTTAATGCCAGCAGGACAGATAAGAACTTTCTAAGCATGTTATACTACATAAAAATGCAGAATTATATTATATTCCTATGGTTCAATTTTTCCACTAACTCCCAATAGAGTATAGTTTTTCAATTCAGTAGTTATCTAATTACTTTACAAAGATCTTTAGTTCCAGACATTAACTACGTGATGCTTAGAATAATTTCTTCTTTTGTCTCCCTACTTCTTGCAGTGGCATTTTCTCTCAACTTTTATTTTGAAAAATTTCAAATGTACCAAGAAGTCGAAAGAACAGTACAATGATTGCCAGCACCCTTCACCTTGATGCACCAATTGCTAAAATGTTTGCAAAGCTGTTTATCTCATTTTCTCTTTCTCTGCTGAACCATTTGTGACATCATTATTTTTCATTTCATGATCACAGTATGAAATGAAAATGAAAAGTGATCACAATATGGCATCCATTGAGAAAAAAAGGTAATCTGTAAAAATGTTAATTATGATCATTTCTGGATGGTAAGACTATGTGTGATTTTTCCCCCTTTGTTTTTCAGAATCTAGGAATAAACAGTCTTGAAACTTTCTCATGTTTCTGAATCAATCATTCTATTTAAATAATTGATTAAAATTTACTTCCATTATATCTCTTACAATTATTTCCATTTTGTGACATGAGCTGTACCAAGAGTAGTTCCAGAAATACAGTGGGTATGCAGTTAAATCATAAGGGCAGTGGTATTTTCATACCAACCAGAAAATAACATTTTCTCTTCCCCTTTTGGGTCAAGAAGGTTTTCCCAATCCCTTGATGCTGGGTCCCAGCTCATCCCAGGAATTCTGTCCCACATTGCCAGGGAGGTTTACACCCCTGGAGGTCATGTCCCACATATTGGGGGAAGGGCAGTAAGTTCCCTTGCCATGTCGGCTTAGAGAGAGAGACCACATCTGAGCAACAAAAGAGGTTCTCTGGGTGTGACTTTTAGGCTTAATTTTAAGTAGGCTTAGCCTATCCTTTGCAGGGATAAGTTTCATAGGGGCGAACCCCAAGATCGAGGTCTTGGCCTGTTGATTTTGTTGTCTCCATTGCTTGTGAGAATATCAAGAATTCTCCAAATGGGGAAGTTGAATTTTTCCTCCTTTCTCCCCATTCCCCCAAGGGGACTTTGCTAATATGTCTTTATTCACTGTTCAAATCACTCTGGGATTTATCAGGACATCACACTAACCTGGACAAACCAACAACAATCTCATGCCCTGTGCAAGGTTCCACATACTTATGGTGTTCACTTAAACTGACCACACACCCCTTGGAGTTTTGACCATAGAGATTCTCGAATAAAATGTTTCCTCTAAGCCGGTTGGGATCAGAATCGCTGTTTCAAGGCCTCAGGAGCCCATGCTAATCTCAGCCTTGCTAAGGCACTAGGTGCTGTGTGAGTGCATGTCTGTGTGTTTGAGACTATGCATTTTTATCAAGTTTCCCATGATGTAAATATATACACAGGTATGAGAACCACTGCCCTAGACCTACTTCTCCATTTAAAAGATAAAGGAGGGCAGGCAATGGTGGTTCAGTGGCAGAGTTCTCGCCTGCCATGTCGGAGACCTGGGTTCAATTCCTGGTGCCTGTCCATGTTAAAAAAAAAAAAAAAAGACAAGGGAAACAAGACTTCTACAGAATCTACATTTATCTTTTCAGTCCAAGAGTGAATAGCATCTTTCACATGTTATGTTTTCTGATTAAACAGCCTAATAAACAAAGAACAGCAAAAAAAAAAAGACTGAAAAGCAAAAGGTATTCAATGAAGTCTCCCTGAATGAATGGAGGAGAGCCAATTCTCAGGACTCCTGAATCTTCCCTATGACTACTGTTGACCATGCAGAACTCTAAAAGGGCTGCTCAATTGATCTTGACTCTAAGCCAATAGTTTTCATGTTGTGGTATGATCAAGAACCACATACAGGGCTTATTGAAAAATGCTTCTCCATGGGCGCACCTCGGGAGGGTCTCACTGAGGAGGTTCTGGTGAGGACCATGAGTCTGCATTTTGATTAGCAGTCTAGGGGATTCCTGTCCAGGGACCATCCCTTGAGAAACCCTAAGGCATGCTGGTAGCTTGCCAAGCCAGGCGAGCAGTACGCAGGGATGAAGGGGCCTCACTGCGCCCAGCCTGCACCAAATGTACACATTGCATGCCCATGTTCACCCGAGATCCCTCTTAAAATGTTAGGAACTTCCCAACAAGGGTCAAAGCAGATAGTTTCTAAGAGACTTGCACAGTGTTCACTTTTTTGCTGGATCTACCATTGTATTTTACATGCCAGGCAACCCCTGCCTCAAAGTGGAGGTGAATTCATAAAAAAGAACATGTCAACCAGAATTGCTGGGGTTGGTGCCATAATTTGTAATCCAGACGGACAAGGCCACAGCTACTCTACAGAGTCTTCTTTGATAGCTTGCCCGACCGCTGCCCCTGTGTTCCCATCCTCACACCCCACCCATGGGCCCATCACCCTGTGAAGGCAGTCTGAAGACAGCTAGACTGTATCCCTTCCTTAGCGGATATGTAAGGATACTCTGGGGTCAAATAGCCCTGGATTCCTGTCCCAACTTGGCTACTTATCCTGTGGCCTTGAGCAGTTTATTTCAATTCTCTAAGCTTGTTTCCTCATCAACTTCAAGATTTGAAAAGACACGCTTAGCATGATTCCAACAAGCTCTCAACAGTAAACCCAATAAATGGTGGTAATAGTGGTCATCATAGAAGCACAGGGGTAAGGAGGGATGCTGATAAAAGATTTTACTGTGTCATCTCACAGGCTTTCCATAAAGAGAAGAATGCAGAAACTTCTTATTCCCTGGAGACACACCTCAAACCAACACTTGGTCAACAAGAGTCCAGGAATTTACAGACTTGACAAGACTATAGAACAAATTCTGACTAATTTGTCTCACTCTGTTCTTTTCCAGACTCTTCCATTTCAATGATGCGTATCTGAAGAAGCCATCATTTGGTTTATAATATCTACATAGTCACTTTTTGAAGAAGACAAAAACTGGCCAACAATCCCTGATTCTCTTGCAAGACCCCCAGAGTTTCATCTCCCCTCTGGCTAACTGAGGAGTCTCCAAAAACATTAGCAGATGACTGCCCCAGCTTTCTGTCCCCTTCAGGCTGCTGAATTTTAAAGGATCCTCTCTTTCTCTTCCTTGGCTGCAGATGGAAAATGCAGAGTCTCTGGAGGTACAGAGCCTGGGGGACCTTCCAGCCAAGAGACGGAGTCTGTGGAGAGGAGAGGGAGCCCTGCCAGCTATTCATGTCCCTGCAACTCACCGTATACAGTGTGGGCATTGTTTAAAGTCCCATGGAAATTGTCCTGCACAGCCCTCAATCACATTAGCTGCCCAGCCATTTTCCACATTAATCATTCAAACTGACGTGAGTAAATAATTCCACATGTGGCCGTGATGACAGTTGTCTCCATTCGTCTAAGGTACTCATGGTTTTTACTTTAAAAAAAAAGTGTAAGTGAATGACTTTAGAAAACCCTTGGGTGGGGATAGCTGGCTATCTTTATGAGGAGCAGTGTAAAAATGAGAAAACATGTTGGGAAAGGCTGAGAGCAGGCGGGGGTGATGACTGGGCTCTCAGCACAACGAGGCCTTATAACTTTGATGAGCCATAGAAAAAGTTAAGTAACACTCAGAGTCCCCACTCCCTACCCACTTCACAAACACATGCACCGGCTTGGTCCCAACTATGTCTGTCTCTTGCATTTTTGCACGGAACTTAAGCAACCTTTGTTGAAACTGGACACAATCCTTGGGTCAAGCAAAGAGTGCCTTTCCACCCTCCCTGTTTCCTTTCTTCTCCAAACATCGGGCACCTGGTTTGTGCCTAGTCTTGTGCTAGATGTAGGAAATCCCAAGAGGAAAGGGCCAGTCCTGGCCCTTCATAAATTGGAGGATAATAGGGATGGGAAGAGGATGCACAAACGAACAATGACCATACAGTGAAATGATGTGCTTCAGACTCCAATCTCAGATGGACATTGTGTATAAATAGTGGAATAAATGTAGCCATCCCCTGGGGGTCTCAATGCCTGTTGAAATGAGTATGCTGAATGGATACAGTGATTGTTGGGGGCTAGGGAAGGGGTGTGTGTTGGGGGGAAGAGAGTTGGTTACCAAAGACCACTAACAAGGGGTAGGGCTTTGAAATAAAATGATGAGTGACTGATGGGTTTGAAAATTATTAGCTTAGGAGACAGAGGTAGTTTTCTGGGGATAGAAAAACACATCGATTAGAATTAGAAAGCACATCCCACGGGAATCTCAAAGCTTGATCAATGATCCTCAGTTGATCCTTGCAGATGTGGTTGAGGAAAACCCTCAACTAACTGACTATCAAAATCCCCTGGAAGCATTCTTATAAACAACCCCCAGAACTGTGGAATCAGTATTTCACATCAGGGGCTTAGAATCTGCTTTCTAAGCACTAGAGGACTAGTTTGGAAGCTGGCCTGGAAAGGAACCAGTCATTGCCATTTCAAAAGAGAGAGGCTTTTGAGGCATTCTAGTGAGACTTGTTTGTGTTTGCAACCTCAAGAATATCTGTACTTAAGAGGGAGATAGAGGGAGATGGAGGGGGGATTTATGAATGAATCTGTCATGGTAGACCACCAGGCATCACTGAGTCATTGAGTTTTATGGGCAAAGTAGGTATCATAGGTTTAATGAATCTCAAGTTTGGAAGTGACTTTGGAGGCATCTAGTCTAAGGCTCCAGACCATGAAAAGTCCACTCCACAACATACCTGCTAAATGACCATTCAGGGTTTGCTTAAATACAGAGTCAGGAAGCTCACTTCCTCCCAAGGAAGGCTGTTTTGTCCCTTATAGCTCTTGCTGATTAAAAAGTAAACGCTCTTGTAACTTCTTCTTGTGACTTCCCCCTTGCTCTCTGAGAGCATGCTTACTTTCCCGCAATACTTCTCTCTCAAGTTCAATCCCCAGACCCTTCCACATCCCCATGGTAAGGGGTTTTGACCCCTTTCCAGGATTCTGAAAAATCCCTTCTTGCATTCTTTAGTCACAGCATAAAGGTCTCCTACTCTGTACACCTCTCCCCAAACCAGCACAGAAAGAGGTTTCTCTTGGCCACAACCAGCTCATGATTAGAAAGATAAGGATATCTCCCAGGACAGCCAGGTGCCCCTCAGGTGCTGGAGAAATTGAGGTTTTATCCCCTCTCCTCACTATCATTGGACATTTTGGGGCAGGAGGCCATGAGCTTTTGTGATTCTTGCCACCATAGATGCAGTAGACACAACATAATTCTCCTTGTTCCACAAAACTGTCCTTGTCTGTGGGAGAGGATTGGGGATCAGAACCACCTGGAGAGATTTTTAAAAATATTTACCTCTTGGGAGGAAAGGAAGATCCTCCTATGTGCCCTCTATGTGTAATTATAGAGGGAGGCAGGTAGAAAGGAACACACAAGTGTAATTTGCCAAAGGCCCGGGTTGACTTCCTTGTTGATTACCATTGGTTTAGATGGTACAGCTGGCCAAGTCTAAACTCAGGCGTCTCTCATGTACATCGAGATACAAAAGTATCATCATCACCACTTCTTGGAAAACCTGCAATAAGGTCTCCATAACACCTGGAAGCAGACTTGAGGGCTTTGGGGACTTTCTCCCTCTACTTGATGTTTCTTTCTATATGCGCCTGTTATCATCTCAGGTCAGTTTCACTCCCAAGGCTGTTGGAGTGTTTTAAATGTCTCATTCCACAGCTCTACTTCCAGGCTGGGACTGAAGTTTTTCTCTGCCAATAGTTTGATCCGAGGCTTCTCCTGCACAATTATCCTTGCCTTGAGGTTTCATAAGTTCTTCCCCAGGAGGAACTAAGGACTGGAAGCATGAGCTGGTGCTGAAGATGACATTGAAGGGTGACAGAGACCTTCACCTGCCTACTATCCATCTTCCTTTTTTCCTTCCCAACAGACACTCAGCTTTGTTTCGTGTTGCAACTAGGGGTGGCCATGTAGCACACTGCTGATTAATGATATATAAGCTGAGGGTTTCTGGAAAAGGTCTTGCTTTCCTAATACACATGCTGCCATTTCTGATTTTCCGTTCCATTTTCTGCCTGCATATAAAGATAATGTATTGTTTGGTAGCACAGAAGCCATTTTGCAACTAGGAGGCAAGAGTAGAAAACTGGAAAGAACCTGAGTCCTTGATAGTGTGATTGTAGAGCCCTTGAGTTCCTCATCTTAAACTTTTAATTGTGTGAGATTTATATTCTTTAATGGTTTAGACTTTTGCAGTCTTTATTGGTTTAAACTATTGTAGTCAGTCTGTTTTGGTCAATTCATTTATCCATTTAAAAAATATTTATTATTGAGTGCTTACTTTGTGCCAGGCACTGTTCTAGACAAAATTCAGAGATTGCATTCTAGTAGGGGAGAAAAAGACAATAATAAGAATAGGAATAAGTCATTTATCATTTACAATCATATGATTTACAATCATAAATGCTAAAAAAGAAAAATAAAGCAGAAAAGAGCTACAAAAAGTGTGGAATGGTGGTGGAGAGGATGTTTCAGACAAAATGTTTCAGACTACATTGAGAAAGTGACATTTGAATACACATCAAAAGGAGATAAGGGAGCCAGCCAGGTAGAAGAGATCCCAGGTAAGAGAGCAGCAAGTGCAAAAGTCCTGAGGCAACAGAGCACCTGGTATATTTAAAGAATGGCGCAAAAAGGCCAGAAGTGTGAAAGGAGAGTGGTGGGAGAGGAGGTAAGAGGAAAAAATGAGCAGTCACAATTTGTAGGGCTTTGGTTTCTCTTCTGGGTAAGGGAGGGGAGAGCCACTGGAGGGTTTGGAATAGAGGAGTGGCATGACCAGACATATTTTAACAGGATCACTCTGCTACCACATAGAGAAGAAAATGAAGGTGGGTGGGAGCAGAAGCAAAGGAGCTCAATTCAGAGGCTATAGAAATAATCCCAGGAGAAATGACGGCAGCTTGGACAGAGGAGGTAGCCTGTGAAAGGGTGAACAGTGGTGGAATTTTGTGTATATCCTGCAGGGAGAGCCTGCAAAGATTTGCTCATAGACTGGTGTGGATATATGAGAGAGGAATCAAGGAAGACTCCAGAAGTTTTGGCCTGAGCTAGAGGAGGAATGCGTTGCCATTTACTGAACTGAAACAGGTTTGAGGGGTAGAAAATGAGGCTTTTGGCACAGTCCTGGCCAGTTCAGGCTCTATTAGGGACTGACTGATGAAGCTGGAGGACTGGCCCTGAACCCACTGGACTCCAATTTCTTCTCTGCTTCCTTCCCAGGGAAACCTCTTTTTCCACGTTCACATGCCTAGTGCCAAGCAGTGATGCTGTGGCTCCTGTAAAAGCCAAAATCAAGAGCCCATTCTGTCTGTAAGAAAGTAGACCAAATGAACATTTCAGCAATGTTTGCAATTAAAAGAGGGGACAAGCCTTTGTTTGTTCAAGATTTCACAATGGGGTCATGTTTCATAAGATTTGAAAAAATCAGTACAAAGTCTCCCCTGTTTTCAGGGAAGAGAGCTGACCCTGGTGCATTGTCAACAGCTAGCTGGGCATTGGTGATGACACCTCATTTGCAGTCCCTTAGGGTTACTGAGCATCCGCACAGAGTCTTCATCCACCACTACTGGATTTTCAACTAAATCCCACA
Organism: Myrmecophaga tridactyla; assembly: GCA_004026745.1. Taxonomy (NCBI): domain Eukaryota; kingdom Metazoa; phylum Chordata; class Mammalia; order Pilosa; family Myrmecophagidae; genus Myrmecophaga; species Myrmecophaga tridactyla. The sequence continues at coordinate 10,447 of PVIY010041053.1, read as the reverse complement.
AAGATCTCTCCCTTAGGGTTGAGGACACAGGCTCAGAGAGATCAAGCCACTTAAAGAAGGTCACCCAGCCATAAACCTACAGAGGGAGAATTTTAGCTCTAATCCTCTGGCTCCAAAGTTGATTTTCTATTTTTCTAATATGCATGGTATCCATGATCCCCAGTGGTCTGAATTAGGTTGGATTTGAGAAGTAACAATAAAGACTTTTAAAAAGGAACTTCATACAATTCTTTGTGAGGCAGGGTGGGGGATGGCCTTTGCTTATGTCAGCTGTACCCCAAGGCCTTGTTTTTCCTGTGACCCTCGTCAATCAACCATGACTCACTTACTTCAAAGGAATGTGGATCCATTTGAATGAATGACATTAAAAACAGGACCTCGACCAACACTTATCTTCATAAAGGGATCACTCTGCTATAGTTTAGAGAGATCCACCAAAGTCTTGCTGAAGAATCGTAACTTGAAACCCTTCCATGCCATCTCCTACAGTGGCCTGTCCATTCCCATTTGGCAAAATTGGAATAAATCCTCCCTCACCTCCTTCCTTGGGTGGGGTGTGGCAGAACTTGTTTGGCTCTTTTTTGAAAGACTTTAGTTTTACTTGCCCCCCATTTCTGCACTAGCCCAAAGTAAACCTTAGTAGCTTTTCTTTGTTTCTTCTTATGAAAAATAGAAGTCAGGGAGAGAATTAAAAATGTTGTTAATGTGTAAAAAGGAAAAGAGAACAGAATTTCACCTTTGTCCCCACCTAAGGCTGACACACACATGCATATATATATATATATATATATATTTTTTTTTTTTTTCTAAGCAGGGAAGGAGAAGTCTCTGAATATCCAGGCTAAGGGAAGCATGGAGGATACTATCTGCTGTGGACCTGGGTGCCCGGAGAACTGTGTGACATGAAAGTGAGTGGAAAAGACAACCAGAAGGCTGGAAAATGGGAGCTAGCTAATGACTGCATCTTCCTTTTTTTTTTTTTTTTCAAAAAAGAGCATCAGACACAAGGTTTTCACAGTCACACAGTCACATTGCAAAAGACTGTGTCTTCTAAAAGAGTTAAACTAAATGTGCCACAGCCTACAGTGACTAAAGAACAACCTATTGAATTATAATTCCATCAAAATTACTTGCTGGGAAGTATACTTGATTGGACAGAAGAATTTTAAAAACACCCATGTAAGAGCACTTCCCATTACAAATTGGTTCATGCTCTTTTTTTTTTTAATCATTCCCCAATATTTTGATGCCTCAAAGAGCATCCTGCCCTACAGTTACTATCAAACCCTTTGGTACGTTGCCTACAAAAGGAGGGTGGCAGCGAACCGCACCTTCCACCAAGAGCACAGCTATAGCCAAGCCCTGCCAGGCAGATTTTGTAAAGAGAGCTGTACTCAAAACATACTACACATGTTTCAAAAGCAATGAAGGCTAGAAATAACAAAAGGCAGATGTCAGTTGGCTTTGTGAAAAATGGCATTAGAAAATGAGATGTTCTTGGACCCTGCAAATGCAATTTGAGAGAGGACCACTAAGTATTGGCTTCCAGCCCTCTCGGTGCCCAGCATGCTTCCCCAGAATTAGATTTGGAAGCAGGCAATGCAAAATATTGCACCATCTGATCCATTACAGGGCATTGTGGGAGCGAATTAATATCTCTCCAAACTTACTCCTGTATAGTCACAACCAAATGAATCGCAGGGATCATTTTGAAGATGTGTGAATTTATCAATTGCTTTTAATTTTGCCTTATGGATAGATTACCCTTTTGGGAAAGTTCCAGCCTTCTCTTTTACCCTCTTTAACATGCTCCCTCTGGGCAAGGTATGGTAAAGGAACAAACACAGGGCTTACCAGACACTGACCTTGGGAACCCATCTTGGGCTTCTTATAAAATGTCTTTATTTGTAAAATGAGGGAATTGGGCAAATGATCACTAAAAACTTCCACCAACTCTTCTTCACTGGCCTACCTACTCACTTTTATTCATTTCATGAAGGTTTTCTCTCTTCTCTATGGGAAGGATGCACAAAAGAAAATGGAAATAAAACCCTTTACCTGTTTGGTTTTGAATCGGGTGGCTCACATCAGGCATTTGGATTTTTCAGGACATTTTTATTAAGAACAACTGAAAAACTCCCTGCAGGATGTAATCGTAGTGTTTTCTATCCAGTGGGGGTATTTTTAAAGTATTTTACTGAACTGCCAATTTGTGCACTAGTTTAGCTAGGTCTACAATTGGAAAATTATATGACTCCATACCAAATTTACATCCTTTCTTGATTATCTGGGATTTGGAGCTGATTTCAGGAAAGGAATATACCAATTTCCTTCAATACTCAGAAATCTTCTATATCACATTCAGTTCCTCTAAAAACTGACATTGATTTCTAGGCTCTGCCTCTGGCTGGAAAGTCTTAGGGAAAAATTAAAAAACCACTCTCCTCCGTTAAGATTGGAAACTGATTGCAACTGGCAAGAAGGGCAGGGCAGGTGAGTGCCAGCACCTTTTACTCTTTTCATCCCCAGGGAAAGTTCACGAGACAAGCTCTGCTATTTACTTGCTTAAGAACTTCCCTTCTGCCATTCCCTCCAGATGGCTTATGTTTTCCTTCTGAATTGCTGCTTTTCCATTACAAAACTGTCTTTGTTGAGAGGCAGTAACAGGTGTGTCATGAGGGAGAGAGAGAATGGGATAAAATCTGCATGCATGTAAGAGAATGTGCAGAACAGAGCGTGAGTTCTCTGTGTGCAGGTGTTTGGGTAGCCAGAGGCAGGAAGGCTGAGTGTGCTCAGCGAAGTCCTCTGGAGAATCTATTTCCATCCTATTTAAGAGTCCTTGGCCGAGAGACAGAGGCACAATCTGTGACTGCATCCCTTCACAGAGAAGCTGTAAAACCACCTTTGATTCCTGAGCTAGACAAAATATGCACATTTAAGCAGAGGAGTCCTAGTATTTGAAAGTACTAGGTTCACAGTCATACTCACCTTGCTTTTCTTCCTAAATGGTGAACTATACAAAGCATGGACCTCAGGCCCAGGGAGACTGGATTAGAATTTTAGCCTCGGTGTGGGAAACTTTGGTGATTTACTACATTTCTCCAAGTCCCAATTTCTTTAAATGCACGCTAACCATACCCAAGTCATAGCGTGACTGAGAGAATTCCTTTGTAGGTTGCATAGCTCAGTGCTCACTGCAGAGTATGTATTCAGTAAATGTTAGTTCCTTCCCCATAAATGTAATTCACAGACCAGATTACAGAGAGATGGGAAAAATTCTTTCCATATGTTCAGGTAAATCATTGACAAGGTCCAAATTGCCTTCTAATTTGCCAACACAAGTTTCTGACCTCTTGTCTTCTGGAATGACAAGGTTGCTTAAGACATTCCAGGTGTACACACTGGTTTTAAACTGGTCTTCTCCATAAAGCACTGGAAGAATTGCTTATAAGACAAAGGGACTCCTTTTGCCCTATTTTCAGCAAGACCTAAGTCCCAAGCTGTTTTGCAAGCATAGTGTTGGAACCGTGTTCAGCCTCTCACATCAGGACTGCCTCCCATCTTGCCCAAAGGAACATGGATGGACTGTTGTCCAGGATACAATCTATGGTAGTGAGACCAAACAAGAAAGAGGTATCTCCAGGAGGAAATATAAAGCCAAGACCCTTTGTTTCATCAGCCCCTCAGAGTAAATCAGCTCAACTAGACTATGGTTGAAATGGAAGACTTGTTATCTGTTCTTCAAGAGATATCACAGGATTGTAGAAGTTGCATGGACTTAAGAGTTAGGTGCAAGTTCAAATACCACATCTGCCACTATGTAACCAAAAAAAAAATCTAATTCTCACTCTCTGCTTTCATTTTTCTAGATGGTAAGACCCCAGAAATGAAGTCGCTAGAAGAATTTACCAAGAACTCACCTCAGACCATGCCTGGCAAAGAGTAAATCTTCAATAAATATCAGCTTCCTTCGCAAAGCCCTCAAGGGGATGTGGTAATCACTTGAGGTACTTTGAACCATTTGCTCCTTGAGGCCTGTTGGCAGTGATTAGCTGTCTCCAAAGGAGAAACCACTCTGTGCCGACAATTAGGAGAATAAAGATGTTGAGGTAGAAGCATTCTCCCCCCTCCAAGAAATAATAATGAACAGCCATAATATCCTGGGTTAGAAGGAAGACCCTACTCTGGTTGGACTTCTTACCTGCCTCTTTATTAGTTAGCATGGTAGATATTGGGAATCAACTTCCTTTTCACATTATCTACCGCCATTCAGGTATGTTTGCAGTTCTTTAGGGTTTAGAAGGCTAATTCCTGCATATCGCAGGGTCCCGGTTAGCATTGCACATGTGACTTAGATTGCAGTAATTATATGCACTACATGAATTACCTGGTCTTGGGCTGGGTTCTCTGGAAATAGATTCTGAGACAGATTTGCACGTAGTACGTTTATTAAAGAGTACTCTCAAGACACAGGATGGTACTGCTCAGATCCCCTTGCTTAGTATAGACTGTTTACCCTATCTGCAAACAGATTCTCCAGGATTCTGATTAAGCTTGTTTCCTGAGAATATTTATTTATAAAAAAAAGGTCGGTGGAAAGAACCGCAGCCCTTACTGGTACAAGTGGTCTTTGGGCCATACCTGATTATCTCCCTACTCTAAATCCCCATCTAGGTGGCTCACTGGTGGAGTTAACAAACCCTCATCCCCAAAAGAATGAATCCTTGGCCAGCATGCTCTCCTCAGACTATAGCTACTGTACCTGCCTGATGACTGCCAAAGTTGGGCAGGGGAATACTAGAAGATTCCAGTGGATCACCAGAATTCCAAACCTGTACCTTACTGCATACAATATCTTCCATTAAGTGTGGAATTTGCTAAAACCCAAGGAGGTCTACCACATTTGTTTGTGTTGTGTTTGTTTCTTAGTGGTGGGAGGTATGAGATGCAATAGTTTGGTATTGTGAGATCGTCATTCCTGGTGATCCAGCATCTCCTGAGTCAGTGGTTCTGGATCTGAGAATTGGTTCAAGTCTAGGAAACGAGCAAGCAGTCATGTCTACTTTGCTTTGGCACCAGGTCACTAAAAACCATCCTAATGTGGGACCTCTGAATCTTTCAGGGTTATCTCCCAAGCTCTGGAGCATATATACTTGCCAAGACCTCAAAAGTATTTGTCTTGACATTCATTTCTGTCACTTGCCCTACGAAGTGATATTGTTTTTTATTTACAATCCTGGCAGGAAGGAGGAGGCAGTTTCAGAAGCTTCCATTTACCATTCCCCATTATGATAGTTCTTAGCTAACTGGCCAAGGAATCAATGTGGAGGTTTTGCCAATTATTAGGTATACTCATTCAAGATACCCACTTATGAGCTATGAAAATAGCCACTGGGTAGGTCTCTAGATCCTGTGGATCCACTGTGAACCAGAACTAGGCCAGAACTCTATTTATTACCTATTCTCCATGCATCCCCAACTTAAGAGGGGGGGGTTACCATTTTGCCTCAGGTCCCCAACTTGTCAACTTGGAGTCCATGCCCACTAGTCTTTGAAAGTCCTGAGTATTTCTCTCTCCCTAGTGTACAGTTACCAAAGAAAATAGCTATTAGACCCTTTGGAGAAGGACCTGGGGAAACATTATCATATATATTTGCCATGCTATTGTACGACACTTCTTCTTGGTGACCCAGCTTCTCCTTGAGTCATCAGACTCCAGATCTGAGAATTATCTTGGGTATAAGATCTGAGCAAGGGGTCATGCTTACTTATTGGGGTAACTGTCCTCAGTCTCCTAACTATCCTTTCTTGATTTCTTTTTATTTCATAGATTGAGCAATACTATTTTTGGTTGCCCAAAAATGAAGACTTCCTAGGAATGCTGTATTCTCTTAATCATCTCTGTAGGTCTCTGTGAGTCAGCCCCCCTGACTCACAATGGGACCCTGCTGCTCATTATACTTGCTTCTAATGGAAAAAGGAAGAAAGTCAAACTGAAATGCAATAACGACAGATGTGTCAGTTGATCCCTTCAGGTGCTCTGGAGCTGGGACAGCTTTTCAGAATCATCTAATTTCAGAGTCACCTGATTTTCAGATGCCTACCTGAAGCAAGGGGCTGGGTCTTTGCATTCTGGCAGCAACCAGTCAATGGGTGGGCTGCTCTCAGGGAGGATGCATAGCTCAGGTCTAAGCAGCTTCTATGGCCAAGGGCAGTTCCTAGGGATGGATGCAGTGGTGAGCCACAGCCAACACTTCCAAGAGCTTAGGACCAGGCTCCTGGACCATGACCTAGACCTAAAAGGAGTTTCTAGGTGGTATACTATAGAGAGGTAGGACACAGGCATCTATTTTGCCTGTGTGAATCGTGGTGTTGGCTGGATGGTTCTGGAGCCAGGAGTTGTAGCAGCAGCTTCCTGATCTTTAGCTTAGATCCACAACAGAGGCAGCAGTTCCCTTGACTTTGTAATTCTGCAGTGTTGATTTCAGACTGTCCTGAAAACAGCACAGAGTCTATTTCTTTAGCTCTCAGAATGATTATGTGAGCTTTCAGCACCCCTTACTAAATCCCTTTGTGTTTAAAGTAGTTAGAGTGGATCATGGTTCCTCTACCCTAAGAGGTTGGCATTGAATGGTCAGCATCCATCCTGATTAGAATGTACCCAAGAAAAATTGGTCATTATATAAACTGAATATTACATAAACCTTTACCAGTACAGTTGGGATTCTGCATTAGAGACAATGGAGCTAACTTATGCTTATGCCAGACTTCCCAGGATCCATGGCTTTCTGATGGTTGTAGTTGAACATGGAGTCAGTGCCCAGTTTCAGAGAATTATATGCTTGCACAAAAGGGAGTTGGATGGATTCTTTTGGAGTGAAGCCTTTATCTGAAGGTATAATGAGTGATGCATCCTTATAGCTATTTAGTCACTCAGGGAGGGGCTCAGCAATTTGTAACAGGGATAAGAGGCCAGTACCATTCAACATGAATTCTAACCTTAAAAGCTTGCCTTTGCTTTTTCCCCTAGCATTTACCCATTACAAAAAAGATTTTTGTTGGGTTAATATATCTCCATCCAATAGGAGTCTTTTTAGTGAGCAGGAATTCTTGCCAAGCTCATTCAGAGGCAATTAATTGCTGTGGGTCTAGCACACGTCACTCTTCTTGGTTTTCCCAATTTCAGCCAGTTGAAGTCAGGGTAGCAAGCATCTTCCCTTAAAACATAGCAACTGTTGTTAGACTATAGTCCTACTGTAGGCATCTCAATGCTGGACCCAAGCTGCTGCTTCCCTTTCAGTCTCCAGAGTACTAGGTGTAAATCCATTTATTTCTCCAATGCACAAGATATACTTAGTGCATTATGCTTTGCAGAAGAGTGGTTTTATGAAGCACCATACATGTGAAGAAAGAGCTTGTGTCCTGTGTACCATTACTCAAATTGAAAGGTAATTTAATCTTTCTAACAGTGTTTTCCAAATTTAAGCCTACATGACCTTTTAAAGTGTTTTCCAAAATTAACCAAAGATAAGAAATACCTGAGATTCTAGTTAGTTTTCTAAATGCTCAGGGTCATTGAATCAGACTGCAGGGAAGAGGCCTGGAAAACTGTATGTTTAACAGTGCTTATGACTCTTACCAGCAAAGTTCAGGAAACCAAGCCTTAGTCATAGCCCACTCTCTGGCCAACATTAATAAAATGACAAAAGTGGTCTGCAGGTGTCTTTACCCACTTCAGTCGCACAGAGGGATCGCCGAGGATGTGCAAATTGTGGTGATTAGATTCCAAACTTCAAACTGACCAAGGGAATTGATCTCAGTATGGTCTTTTTTAACCAAAGTGGTAACAGATTAAGGCTAGGTGGAAAGACTGCATGCATCCTAAAATGAGACCCCTTTTCAGGATAGTTTATAAAAGATATATTGAGCATTGCTGATTATTACTTTTTGCTTTCATCCTGGATTATTAGAAATCTCCCTGGCTTTTTTCCACAATGAGCAATAACTTCTGGAGAACAGACACTAAAAGCTGGTCTGTTTTCTCTGTTGTAAAGACAACAGAGGAAAGTGTATCTTGACAGTAATGAATTACCATATTACACAATTACTTAAATATGAGCCTTCAGCAAAAATGAAAGGACTAGAGACTTTTCAACAACTACCAGCTTTAAACTTAGTAAACAATGGTTTGTGTCAAAATTGTTTATCAGCATGGGTATTTTGTTCTTAACTAGACATATTTTACACTTGAAGTAATGTTTTACTAGAACTACATAAAGCAATTGTGCAATTGACAATAAATATGCCACTACTGGTAAGGAATTAATTCACATTAAGTTAGTGAAAACCAGCTAGCACTGCCTAGAGTGTAGAAAAGAATACATAAATAATTTAATAAATACAGTCAAAGAACAGATGGTTTGAGAAAGAGAGAAAGGCAACAATTGAGACAAGAGAGAAAAAGACATGGATGAAACGTGTATGGGTATTTGTGTGTGTGTGTTTAAGCATTTACACACACCTTCATTAAGCATTTATTACATACCTGATATTGTGCCAGACCCTTCTATTGGAAGTTTTCCAAAGAAGTATTGAATTCAGTTATTATAAATGAGGAAACTGAAGAGCCAAAAGGTAAAGCAGCAAAAGGTGAAGCTTAAGACACACCATTAATTAGTGATGGAATTGAGATCTGAACTCCAGTATAACTGATTTTCAAGCCATGTTTTTCCTACCAGTGCACAGTATAGAGTTATATGAGCATGGGTTTTAGGATCAGCTACAGCTTGATTGTGTCCATGGTGGGTCACTCACCAGGTATAATCTTGGTAAGGTTACTTAATATCTCTGAGCCTCAATAATTGCAATATCTACTAGGTAGGATTGTTGTCAGAATTATATGGGATGACACATGGGAAGTGCCTTGAGCAATGCCTGGTACATGATGCTCTGAATGAAAGTTATCTAATATTCTGATTTCTCCAGGAAAGACAGCACAGAGTAAATAATTAAACAACAGGATGTGTTTAGGTTCAATACAGAGCTGAGATTTCTGGGATAGTCTTCATTTCATGACATTTTGTTATTTTTGAAAACTACGCTTCATTTAACTCAACTCAGTGACCACTAACTGAACACATGTGTAAGTTCTTTCCTTCAAGGAGCTCACAACTTCAATGAGTGGGTGTAGGTGGTGGCAGGGAAACAGAAGAGGAAGAAATGGAAAGCATCTGGAAGGAAAATAAACAGGACTTGAGACTGACAAAACTTCTGCAAGGACCTAGTCTTATCTTTATAGCAGGTGACAGCTCCTAGTAATATAGGAAACCCTGACTCACAAAGTGATGGAAAGACACATAGTTCAGCATGGTGAGAAAACAGGTGCATTTGAAATAAGATACAAAAGGAGAACAGGAGTAAACCAGGCAAAGAATTATGTGGCAGATATAAAGGCTTGAAGGTAAGAGAAAGAATGGTGGTTTGGCATATTAGAAATAGTCAGTAGTTCCAGAGGGCAGAAAGGTATGTGGGCTTTGAGAGCAGTGGGTGGAGAAAGAACTATGTAAAATATTAGGCTCTTTAGGTTGGATGCAAGTCGTGAAGAATCGTGCATGCCCTTTATGTTGTGTATCTGTGATTTGTTATTGTATTCCGCATTGAAATCACCTTGGGACAAAAGGTGGTGAAAATTAGAATTCAGAGCTTACAAGTGTAGAGGAGACCTTGTAAATATTCTTGGATTTCATTTGGGACACCATCAAATTCACACACTAATAGTAAAGACTGCCTGGAAATAAACAGCCCTCACAAGCACTGAAACCTACAATTAGAATTATCTCATTCCCTGGTTGACTTAAGGTGATCTAGTCTAGCTGACTTCCTAAAGCAAAGGGAAATCTTTTCTGGTGAACAATAACATCAACCAGAAGCTCAAATTACCTCTACAATTTTTTCATACACTATGTCCAGCACTCAGTCAAAACTAAAAGGATATACAAAACTACAAAATTGACTCAAAACAAATGAAAACAATCAGAAAATATAAGCAGACCCATAGACTCGTTATTATAACTTATTCAGACATGGACTTTGAATAATTTTAGTTAATATATGTGAGGAATTAAGTGAGAGAGGGAGAATTTCAGAAAGAATGGAAATAATAATAATAAATAAGTAAATGGAAATAATAGAATGAAAAATGCAATAAATATAATTAAGAACTCAATGGAGGGATGTGTACCTTCCTGGCAGGGATGTGTACCTTCCTGGCAACGTGGGACAGAGATCCTGGAATGAGCTGAGATTCAGCATCAAGGGACGGAAAAAAACCCTAGAATGAGCTGAGAATTAACATCAAGGGATTGAGAGAACCTTCTCGACCAAAGGGGGAAGAGTGAAATGAGACTAAGTGTCAATGGCGGAGAGATTCCAAACAGAGTCGAGAGGT
>PVIY010041052.1:0-21915 GCA_004026745.1 Myrmecophaga tridactyla | reverse complement strand
AGCGATGCCGCATCTGGTAGCCAACACCCAGCCGCCCTGCGCGGCCCCGCCCGCCCCCAGCCGGGAGGCCCCGCGGCTGAGACGGTGCAGCCGGCCGGGACCCGCGTGCGCCCCGGGCGGCCCCGCGGCCCCCAGCAGCAGACGCGGCCCCGCGCCCCGCCGCCGCCGCGCGGGTTCACGGCCGCCCCGGCGCAGCCCGCACACGCTCTCGTGGCGCTCGCCCACTGCCAACCGCGTCCTTCTCGAAAGTCAGAGCTAAACACTTGAGCTAAGTAAACGCTTCAAAGAAGCTGGCTCGGGGCCTTTGTGGGGGTCTGAGGGTAGAGGCCCTCTCCCCAGCACTGTTCTTCCGGGGACACGGAGGTGACCAGGCTGCCCCAGAGGCCCGCCCTCGGACTCCGCTTGCAGACTGGGGGGTGGGGACCACTGGACAGTCTGGACTTGAGGCCTTGGTAACTGGACCCAGATGAGGGGGTTAGAGCCTGGGCGCTGGATGAGCGCGTTAACCACCACTGAGAGGGGCGGGGACAGAAGCTGGGCAGGGCACGGGCACTCCCACTTAGAATAAGAGGTACAGGGAAGGTGCCGAGCTCACCAGAGTCCACACCTGCAAGTCAGCTCCTGAGAGGGCCGCAGATGGCAGGGGAGCCCTGCCCTGGGTGGGTGGGGGGGGGTCCTGCTTTGGGCCTGTCAGGTCTGAGACATGTGCCCCCATGATGTCTGTCCTTCCTGCGACCAGCCCCTTCCCTAAACCCCCAACAGCCTACCAGACCCAGCAGGTGACAGACAAACCGCTCCGTCCCATGCTGTCCCCCAGCCCTGAGCCTCCCCCGACCCGGAGTGCCACCCCAGAGGAAATGACAAGGCAGAGGGGTCCCGGCCCCACGTCCCCTTCCCAGAAACAGGGACTGTCACAGCAGGGAAAAGACTCCTGGGGACTGACATGCCACGAACCCAACAGGCAGCGAGCAGGAGCCAGGGAAGAAACTCGGTGCCCAGGACTGCAGCTTTAATGGCTGATTAAATGTCAGGGAGCAGGCAATTTCTGTCCTGGAGATTCCCGGAACATTCTTAACCTCCAATCCTGGTCCCTCCCGGGTCCTCGGAGGCCTGGGGCCTTCACCTCCTACACGCGTCCTTGTCACACTGCAGAGACAGAGGGACCCCATCAGGCAGCCACACTGTCCAAGGGTCTGGGGGCAGCTGGGCCCACATGCCAGGCGGACAGTGTCCAGGCAGGGGGACGAGCCTGCTGCAGGGGAGGAGAGCCAGTCCATCACTCACTCCCCTACACTTGGGCACAAGGACAGAGGCTGCCCCGGAGAACCACAGAATGCCTGCCACCACCCCCCGGCCGAACCCCAGCCCACAAAAGCCGACAGGACAGATCTGGCCTCTCCCCTACTTGCTTGCCCAGCCCCCACACAGCCCCTCAGCCCCTCACCCCTCTGCTCTGAGTCCCCTGCTGCAAAGTGGGGTCCCGGCAACATCTGCAGCCTGGGGCTACCGAGATTAGAAGCCTTGAGGCTCCTGCTCAGTCTGGCATGAGGCACGGGTGGCACCCCAGGGGTGGGGCTGGAGTAGGGGGTTCTGTAGCCAACAGCCCCCCACCTGCTCCCGGACCCGAGCTCACCTGGGGCGGCTCACTGGCTGGGACCTCGGCTGAGATGCCCAGCGCCTGGAGGATGCTCTCCCGGGGGAGGTGGTCCCCAGGGGACTTCTGGACAAAGTGCAGCAGCACGTTCTCGCCACCTGGTGCACCAAGAGGAGGTGGACACGGGTCAGCGCCACCCCTCGGCAGACTCCACACGTCTCACCCGTGGGCGAGGGCAAGGCAGCCTGCTCAGGAATCAGCTCCAGCTGCCACCTCGGGTCCCAAACGCAGCCCCGTGTGCAGGGCGCCCCCCCGGCTGCCCCTCCCACCAGGGTGGGAGGTCCACCCCGACACCCCCAGGAGGAGGGCCACCCCACCCAGGAAAACAAGGGGAAGGTTCAGTCCCGCATTTGGCGAGAGCTTTCCAGGCTCCCCCCCAGGCCTTGGCTCTGTCCCCTGCCCCGCCCGGCCCACCTTTGCTGACCACCAGCAGCCCTCCACTCTGCAGCAGGTCCCCGGACAGGTTCCCCTGGAGGCCGGCAGCCTTAGCCTGCAGGGAGGGGGCCAGGGCTTAGCCAGCCCGAGGGGTGAGGCCCAGTGGCTGCCGCCTCCCCCAGGTCCCCGCACAATCTTGGCCGCCACCGACCTTGGCCGCCACGTCACGCACCGGCTTCCCCAGGGCGGCGGACAGGATGCTCAAGCTGTTGTACCTGCAGGGGTGGCTGCTCACTCGTCCAGGCGCCTTGGCCAGGACTGAGCCCCACGGCCTGGTGCATGGGCCAGCGCCCACCCTCAGGCCTGCCCCACCCACACCTTCTCAGCAGGGACTCCAGGGAGGGCCGGGAAGCAATCTGAACAGCTCAGAGGGAAGGGCCCAGCCAGGGGGCCCCAGGCTGGAGGCTGCTGGCCAAGGGCCCTGCAGAGGGGGCAAGAACCTGGACAGGGCCCCGGCTGGGTGTGCCTGGGGAACCTGGCACCACAGGCACCAGAGGCTGGGGTAGCCATGACAGGGTACTAGGCTCCAAGACTCCTCTGGGGTCCAGGCTCCTCAGCCAGTCGGGGGCAGGGCGTGGCTGCGACACCTACCCGGAGCCCCTAACAGACCCCCAGCACTCAAAAGAGAAGCAGGCAAAAAGGACAGCCAGAGCGTCAGAGCCAGCTGGCTGGGAGAAGCAGAGGGGCGGGGACAGGGGGCAGAGGTTCCCAGCCAGCCCAGGCCTACCCCCCTACTGCCCACACACTCACCTCTTGAAGCCCAGCTCCTTATAGAACTGCTTGCTCTCATCCAGGTAGAGCTCTGGAAAGCAGAGGCCACAGGCTTGGGCCCCAGGCCCAGCCCCTGTCCCACCACCACCCAGGCTCGCCCTCCTCCAGCAGGCCCTCGCCCACACTCCCAGTTTGGGGAATGCAGGGGAAGCGGGGACAGGCCCAGACCAGGCTTTTTTCCCTGCTGTTCCCGCTTAGGGTGCAGCATTGGGGCCCCATCTACAGTAACCAAAGAGCCTCGGAGGCCCCTTGCAGATGGAGAAGCTGAGGCCCGAGGGGGGCTGGGGGCTGCCTTCCTGGTCATGGACAGTCTTTCACGGAGAAGGGTCTCAGGGGGCCCAGGGGCGTCTCCAGTGGGGGGGTTGGGGGACACCCACCTCCCGCGAAGTAGCCGCCGTCCAGGAACTCCTGCAGGCCCAGGGCTTCGGGCCCCACGCCCACCAGGCGCACGCCATGCTGCTCCAGAAGACCCCCGAGGCCGCTGAGGTCCCGGGCGATCCAGCGACACACGAGGCAGCCGAAGCGCCGCAGCCCGACCACCACGCACGGCTGCTCCTGCCACAGGCTCCGCAGCTCCACCGCCTGCGGCCGGCGGCCGGGTGAGGGGCGCCCGAGCGACCCCCGGCCCGTCCCTCGCCTTGGTCCCCGCCCGCCAGCCGGGCCTCACCTCCCGGGTCACCGCGTTCTGCAGGACGCACGCGCCCACCCGGGCCAGGTCCAGGGCGCTCATAGCGGAGCCGTCCAGCTCCGCGCCGGGCTCCTGCTCGGGCTCCCGAAGCCGCTGCGGCCCCAGCGGGGACTCCAGGCTCCTCCCCGGCGCCCGGCCCCGCCCCAGGCCCGGGCCCCGCCCCAGCCACCCAAAGCAGAGCCCGGGCCTGGGCGAAAGTAGGTCGCTTCGTTTGCATATGCATGAGACGTCGGCCAATCGGGCGGTCGCTTTGGCGGCAGGCGGAGCTTGGTGGTGCGCGCCTACGCACGCGATGCGCCTGCGCAGAGTGCTGCGGACCGGAAGTGACGGCCTTGTAGGGCGAGGGGCGGGGGGGCCGGGGGTTCTATGGGACCTGGGCGCCGTGGGGGCGGCCGGGGGTCTCGGGGGGCCGTGGCGGGGCTAGGCCGGGGGGGCGATAGCGGGGCCTTGGAGGAGGTGGGACCAGGGGGCGGCGGGGGGCGCGCGGGAGCGGGAGCCCGGCGGGGAGCTGGGGCAGGGGCGGGACCTCGTTGTCCGCGGGGAGGGCGTCGTAGAGGGCGCCGGGGGCCCGGGCAGGGCCGGGAGGAAGGGGCCGCCGTCTGCCCTGTGGGGGGAGCCGCCCCTCCCCTCCTGACCCCTACCGCAGAGCCCCTAGGAGACGCGGAAGAGGTGAAGCCGAGACCCCACTGCGGTGCTGCAGCCCCTCCGCCCCGAGGGTGGAAGGTGCGCGGGGCTCAGGGTCCACGCGGGAAACACCTGCCGCCAGGTGAGAAGGAAGAGTTAGCTGAAGGCAGGAGCTGCGTGAAGAGTGCGGGAGGTCATTTGGAGGTGGAGGGCCCGCACACCTGGCCTGGGGGCCCAGAGGAAGCGGTCCTGGTCCCGGAGCCCCAGCGGCTGGAGCTGGTTCTGTGGGAGCGGTGGCGCTGCCCCGCGGGGTCTGGGCGCGCAGAGGGGCTGCCGCCGCCTCGGGGGCTGGGGAAGAAGGCGCACTCCCCAAATCTTGGCATGTTAGCAGCACAGCAGCCCCGGTGCCTGGTGGGTTCCTGGTTCTGGAGGAGCAGAGCGGACCTCATTCCCGAGGAACTGTGTGCACCTGTTTGCACCCGCCAGGGGCTCCCCGAAGGCGTGACAGAAGAGGCTGGCCTGCGTTTCTCCTACCTCACAGCTCTGGCCCCACAGAGAACTTGTTTGCAGAGAATGTGAAATGCAAATGAACAAAGGCAGCCACCTGGAGCGAAGAAGGAAGCCGGTAAAAACAAAACGCACACGGACAACCAAGGAGAGCAAGCTGGGGAGTAGGAAATTTTGAAGAATCAAGGCTCTGGAAAGCCCTCATGTATAATGGTGAACCTAGAAAGCCACGTGGTGCCCAGGGCTAGATGGTTGCTCTGAAAAGACCATAGCTTCTTGCCTCTGGCTGATTTTTATGCTAGCATAAGTAGGAAGTGAAAGCTTAGGCGGAGTTGCAAAAGGCTTGACTAGCATTGAGGAATGCCCAACACAAAGCCAATGTGCAAACACTTGGAGTGTATTTTTACTTTCTTCCTTTTTTTTTTTCTCCAGGCATTTAAGGAAATCTGTGTTAAACCACTAGCTTGCCACTAAACTGAAAGAATAGGGACTTCTGAGACAAAACACAACAAAAAATAGTCTTTATGAAAATCAGATTAGAGAAGTCACTAAAAAACCTTCAGCCAACAACAAAAACAGATCCTGGAAAGGGGAAGAATTTAATTTCCAGATTTAACACCTCATAATATTAAAAATGTCCAGTTCACAAATGAAAATATTACAAAGCCTACACAGAAGCAGGAAAAAAAATATATTGACAGAAAAGATCCCTGAGGAAGCCCAGAAATTGTATTTACCAGACAATGACTTTGAATTAATATGCTAAAATTTTTGAAGGAAACTTTGCTGGTTTGAATCTGTTATGTACCCCAGAAAAGACCATGTTCTTTTAATCCATTCTTTTGGGGGCTGATCTGTTGTGGGTAGGACCATTTGATTAGGTTGTTTCCATGGAGATGTGACCCACCCAATTCAAGGTGGGTCTTAGTCCTTTACTGTTTAAGAGAGCTCATGGAGTGAGAAGTTAACAGGAAAAAACATCCCAGGAGAAGCTAAGCAAGAAAGAAATGCCCAGAGACATTCAGAGACAGCCACTGAAACCAGAACCAGCAGAGAAGGCCAGCAGACGTTGTCATGTGCCCTCCCATGGGAAGAGGAACCCCAGATGCCAGCTGCCTTTCCTCAGAAAAGGTGTCTTACTCTTGGTACTTTAATTTGGACATTTTCATGGCCGTAGAACTGCAAATTTATAAATGAATAAACCCACACTGAAAAGCCAATGCATTTCTGGTTTAATGTAATCCAGCAGCTTTAGCAGACCAAAACAGAAACCATGTTCAGAGAACTAAAGAACTCAGGAGAATGATGCATAAAGAAGTGCAATATAATGAAATAGATAGAAATTTTTAAAAGAAAATCAAAATTCTGGAACCAAAAAGTTCAGTAGTATACTGAAAAGCTTAAGAAATCCATCAGAGTTGATTAGAGGGATTTGACAACAGATTTGATCAGTCAGAAGATAGGGTCAGTGACCGGAAGGTAGGGCATTGAAATTGCCCAGTCTAAGATGCTGGAAGAACAAAGAATGAAGAAAAATGAACAGAACCTAAAGGACCTCTGGGACACCATCAAGTCTACCAACAGACACATTATGGGAGTCCAGAAAGAGAAGGCAGAGGTCAGAAAAAAAAGAAGTGTTTGAAGAAATAATGGCCAAAAGCTTCCCAAATTGATGAGACATGAATATGCACATCTAAAAACTTAATGAACTCCAAGTAAGATAACCTGCACTGAGATGTATTAGAATCAACTGTTCTAGTTGGCTAGCTGCTGGAATGCAATATACTAGAAATGGAATGGCTTTTAAAAGGGGGGATTTATTAAGTTGCACATTTACAGTTCTAAGTTTGTGAAAATGTCCAATATTAAAGCAAGGCTATAGAAATGTTCAATCTAAGGCATCCAGGGAAAGTTACCTTGGTTCAAGAAGGCTATTTATGTTCAGGGTTTCTCTCTCAACTGAAAAGGCACATGGCGAACATGGCAACATCTGTTGCCTTTCACTGCAGGCTTCTTTGATGAAATTCCCCTGGGGGCATTTTCTTTCTTCATTTCCAAAGGTCTCTGGCTGTGTAGGCTCTGAATCTTTTTCCAAAATGGTTCCCTCTAAAGGACTCCAGTAAGCAGCCCTACCTTGAATGGCTGCGTTATGTCTCTATGGAAACAATCAGAAAGGTCCCACCCAGCAGTATTGAATGAAGATTAAAGGACGTGACTTTTCTGGGGTACACAAGATTCAAACCAGACACTTGTCTTACAACAAAGACAAGGGATTTTGAAAGCAACAAGAAAGAAAAGGTTTGCCCTGTAGAAAGGTTTCTCAATAAGATTAAAAACCAATTTTGCATTGGAATCATGGAAGTCAGAAGTAAGGTGATACAGTGAAAGTGCTAAAAGAAAAAAGTGTTGTTGAGGAATTTTAAATCCACCAAAACGATCCTTCAAAAGTGAAGGAGAATTTTCAAAATAAGGGGCGGTAGTGAAATGCTGCAGCTAATATCACACTTGGTGGTGAAAGACT
Organism: Myrmecophaga tridactyla; assembly: GCA_004026745.1. NCBI lineage: Eukaryota > Metazoa > Chordata > Mammalia > Pilosa > Myrmecophagidae > Myrmecophaga > Myrmecophaga tridactyla. The sequence goes on along the minus strand of PVIY010041052.1, from coordinate 14,715 downwards.
GAAAGCTTCCCCCTAAGATCAGAAATAAGACAAAAATACCCACTGTCACCACCGCTAATCAGCATTGTACTGAAAGTTCAAGTTCTAGCCAGAGAAATTAAGCAAGAACAAGAAAAAGGTATCCAAATTGGAAAAAAAAGTAAAGGTATCTCCATTCAAGATGACAGATCCTGTTAAACGAAAGAATCCATAAGAAAGCTACTAGAGGTAATAAATACAGCAAAATTGCAGGATACCAGATCAACACACAAAAATCAGTTGTGTTTCTAGACATCAGTAATAACCTGAGGGAAAAAAAAAGATAATTCCATTCACAATACATTTAAAAGAATAAAATAACTGGGATAAATTTAACCAAGGGGGTGAAAGACTTCTAAACCAAAAACTACCAAACATTGCTGAAAGAAAGTAAAGAAAGCCTAAATAAATAGAAGCACATCCCATGTCATGGACTGGGCGACTTAATGTCGTTAAGGTGGCAGTATTCCCCAAAGCTATCTACAGGTTTAATGTAATCCCAATCAAAATCTCAACAGTCCTGTCTGCAGAAATGAAAAAGCCAAAGCTCAAACTTATGTGGAAGTGCAAGGGGCCCCAAATAGCCAACCCAATCTTGAAAAAGGAGAGCACAGTTGTAGGACTCGCCGTTCCTGACATCAAAACTTACTACGAGGCTGTAATAATTACGAGAGTAAGAATTGTGGGAAGATGGTGGAGTAGGAAGCCCCAGGAATCCATTCCTCCAGCAGAACAACTATAAACAGGGAGGAACTGTCTGAATCAACTATTTTGAAACTCCAGAAGCCAATAGAACACTGTACCGCATCCAGGGAAGAGCAGGAAGAAGCGGCTGGTAAGTTAAAGACCAGTACACAGCTCTCTCCATGCCGGCTCGCTGGCTCCCACCTCCACACTCGCAGTAGGCTGCCGTGGGTCTAGCCCCCAGCTAGCTCACTGGGGACAGGAGTGTAAAAATCCTGTTCTACAAGGCCAGGGGTCGACACAGCCAGTCACTGGTCACAGCTTTTGATTAGCGACTTCTTATCCCTGGGGGCCTGGCTCTGAGGGAGATCATTGTCCAAACCTGCCCCAGGTGAAGGCGGCAGAGGAGAATGGAAGATACTAAGCTTCCTCAAGGCTTCAGGGGACAGTGGCTGAAGGCCTGTGTTTGCTGGGCAGGACGGGAAAGCTCGGCTTTCAAGAACAGTGGAAGAAGCTCCTGGCACCCTTCCTGACCGCTCTCCAGGTGGTTAAGAGCCAGTCTGTGCCCCCCTCCATGGGTGCCTGGCCTTGTCCCTGCTGGGGAAGATGGGTTTGGGACACACCTCTGGGTGCACCTCCCTCCCAGAATCTGCCCTGCATTAAGGAGCAGCTGAAGACAACTAAGGAAGTGTGAGCAACTATAGAGGCAGACAGTCCGGGGCAAAGGTCTGCCTGCTTTAAACATCCAGGAGAGGGGTATCTGTCTTCTGGGAGACAGAGGGTTCAACCAAACTCCTGTAAACACGGGAGCCCCAAAACAACTAGCAAGCACAAGCCCAGGACAAGACACAGGCTCAGAAAAAGCAGGGAGGACCATTTTGGTGGACCTTCCTGATAGGAGGACTGAAGCTGAAAAAAATACATTCCATCATATAATGATCACACTATCAAACACAAAAGACAAGGAGAAAGTCCTGAAAGCTGCAAAAAGAAAGCAACACATGTACAATGGCGTCCGATTAGATTGACCATCAGTTTCTCATCACAAACCATGGGAGCCAGAAGGCAGTGGAATGAAATACTTACAGTACTGAAAGAAAACAGCTGCCAGCCAAGAGCATTTTTTCTTTGTTTGTTTTTAGAAGGAATAAATATTTTTTTTATCATCACAATCTACTTTTTTTCTTTTGGGGAGAAAATAATATATATACAAAAAACAATAAATTTCAAATAGAGTACAACAATTAGTTGTAGAACAGATTTCAGAGTTTGGTATGGGTTAGAGTTCCACAATTTTAGGTTTTTACTTCTAGCTGCTCTAAGATACTGGAGACTAAAAGAGATAATTTAATGACTCAGCAATCATATTCATTCGTTAAATACTATCTTCTATGTACAATTCCACCATCACCTTTGGTCTTTTCATACCTCTCTTTAGGGTGTTTTGGGCTATGGCAATTCTAACTTTTTCATGTTGGAAGGGTCTGTCGATAATATGGGGTAGGGGGATGGAACTAGCTGAGGTTCTGGAGAGGCTGGCCCCTCTAGGTTTCAGTACTTATCTTGCCCAGGGGCCCATCTAGAGGTTGTAGGTTTCTGGAAAGTTACCCTAGTGCATGGAACCCTTGTGGAATCTTATATATTGCCCTAGGTGTTCTTTAGGATTTGCTGGAATGATTTTTGTTTGGGGTTTGGCAAATTATAATAGGTAGCAAGGTCTAACTGAAGCTTGCATAAGAGTAACCTCCAGAGTAGCCTCTCGACTCTATTTGAACTCTCTCTGCCACTGATACTTTATTAGTTACACTTCCTTTCCTTTTGGTCAGGATGGCATTATTGATCACATGGCGCCAGGGCCAGACGTATCTCCTGGGAGTCATCTCCCACACTGCCAGGGAGACTTTCACCCCTGGATGTCATGTTCCATGCAGGGGGAGGGCAATGATTTCACTTGCAGGGTTGGGCTTAGAATGAGGCCACATCTGAGCAACAAAAGAGGTCCTCCAGCAGTAACTCTTAGGCTACCTATAGGTAGACTAATCTTGTCCACTACCTACATAAGCTTCACAAGAGTAAGCCTCGAGATCAAGGGCTTGGCCTATTGATTTGGGTCCCTAATGTTTGACACAGTATCACAGCCAAGAGTTTTATACCTGGTGAGACTTTCTTTCAAAACTGAGGGAGAGATTAAGACTTTTCAAGATAAAACCAAGGGAGTGCATCACCGCCAGACCTGCCAACAGGCAATGCCTAAGGGAGGGCTACACACTGAACAGACAGGACACCGGACAGCAGTTCAAAGTGGCATAAAGAAACATAGCCCTCCAGTGAAGGTGACCATTTGGAAAATTATGAATGCCAGTATTATTTGGTATGTAACTCCACTTCTTTCTTCTTACCAGTGCCAAAAGCCAAGTGTATAAAAAAGTAATGATATATCTATGGTTTGGAACATACAACATACAAAGACATAAGTGGTAATAGCTATATAAAAAGAAAAGATGGGGGAACACAGGAGTATAGGAAAAGTGTGTGTATGCTAGTGAAGTCAGGTTGTTAGTAAACCATACAGGATCATTGTATATTTAGCATGTTAAATTTTAACCCCAGGGTAACCACAAGGAAAATATTCGAAAAATATATCCAGATATAAAAGAAAAGGCACTCAATAGGGTACAATACAAAAAATCAAATAAATAGAAAGCTTTATTATCAGAAGAATTCTGGAACAAAAAGGGGCAAAGCCTAAATGATGAAATGATAGAAGAAAGTCCTGAATTATCAGTGGTGAATATAAAGGTAAATGAATTAAACTTTCCAGTCAAAAGGTAGAGATTGGCAGAATGAGTAATAAAATTATGACCCAACTATATGCTGTTTACCAGAGACTCGCCTTAAATTCAAAGACACAGAAAGGTTGAAAGTGAAAGGATGGGAAAATATATACCACACAAGCAGTAACCAAAAGAAGGCTGAGGTAGCTATACTAATATCAGATAAAACAGACTTTAAGTCAAAAACTATTTCAAAGGACAAAGACAATCATTATATACTGATAAAGAGGTCAATTTATTAAGAAGATGTAATGATTATAAATGAATATGCACTGTGGCAGTTAGATTCAGGTGTCAACTTGGCCAGGTGAAGGCACCTAGTTCTATTGCTGTGAACATGAGCCAATGGTACGTGAACCTCATCTGTTGCTGATTACATCTGCAGTCAGCTAGGAGGCGGGCCTGCTGCCATGAATGATGTTTGATTTAATTGGCTGGTGCTTAAATGAGAGACTCAACGCAGCACAGCCCAAGCAGCTCAGCATACCTCATCTCAGCACTCGCAGCTCAGCCCAGGCCTTTGAGATGCAGAAAGGAATCACCCTGGGGAAAGTTGTTGGAACCCAGAGGCCTGGAGAGAAGGCCAGCAGAGATCGCCCTGTGCCTTCCCACCCAAGAAAGAACCTCAGATGCAAGTTAGCTGCCTTTCCTCTGAAGAACTAACGAAATAAATCCCCTTTTATTAAAAGCCAATCCGTCTCTGGTGTGTTGTGTTCTGGCAGCTAGCAAACTAGAACATGCACCTAACAGTGGACGTCCAACATATGTGAAGCAAATACTGAAAGATCTGAAGGGAGAGATAGATGGGTTGACATTAATAGTAGGAGACCTTAAAACACCACTTTCAATAATGGATAGAGCATCTAGTCAGAAGGTCAGTAAGGAAATACAAGAGGAATGATGCTCTAAACCAACTAGACTTAATAGACATATGTCCAACACTTCACCCAGCAACAACGGGATGCACGTTCCTCTCAAGTGTGCATGGGTCATTCTCCAGGAGAGACCATACTTTAGGTCACAGAACGAGTCTCAATAAATTAAAAAATATGGAAATCATGCAATACATCTTCTCCAACCACAACAGAATGACACCAGAAATCAATAACAGGGAGAAATGGAAAATGCACAAATATGTGGAAATTAAACAAAGTACACATAAACAACCAATAGGTCTAAGAGGAAATCACAAAGGAAATTAGGAAATATCTTGAGTTGAATGAAAATGAAAATACAATGTATCACAATTTATGGGATGCAACAAAAGCAGGGCTGAAAGGGAAATTTATAACTCTAAATACTTACATTTAAAAAGAACAAGGTGGTTCAGTAGTAGAACGCTCACCTTCCATGCGGGAGACCCGGGTTTGATTCCCAGACAGTGCATTCTGCCCCCCCCCCACAAAAAAAAAGAACAAAGGCTTCAGACACCTAACCTCAAAACTGGAAGAACTAGGAAAGGAAGAGCAAATTAAACCCAACATGAGCAGGACTAAGAAAATAGCAAAGATTAGAACAAAGCTTAATCAAACAACACATTAAAAGAATTATAGACTATGATCAAGTGAGATTTTTCCCAGGTATGCAAGAGTGGTTTAACATTAAAAAATTAATTAATATAATACACCATGTTAACAGAACAAAAGGGGGGAAATCACCTCAATTGATGCAGACAAGGCATTTGACAAAATCCAGGGCCTGTTTTTGATTTTTAAAAAAAAACACTTAGAACAGTAGGAATAGAAGGAAACTTCTTCAGCATGAAAAAGGGCATATATAAAAAACAATGGCTTTCATTCTTCTTAATGGGGAAGGACTGAAAACGCTCCTCTAAGAACTGGAATAAGACAAGGATACCCACTGTCACCATAGTTATTCAACATTGTACTGGAAGTTCTTGGCAAAGCATTTAAGCAAGAAAGAGAAATAAAAAGCATCCAAATTGAAAAGGAAGAAGTAAAACTTTCCCTACTTACAAATATAAGATACTACATACAGAAAACCTTGAAAAAATCCAACAAAGCTCCTAGAGCTAATAAATAAATTCAGCATAGTGGTGGCGTACAAGCTCAACACCCCAAAATCAGTAATATTTCTATACACAAGCAGTGAACAATTGGAAGAAGAAATCAAGGAAAAAAATCCTCCTTACAATAGCACCTAAAAGAATCAAATATCTAGGAATAAACATAATCAAAGATGTGAAAGACTTGTATACAGAACACTTCAAAACATTGCTTAAAGAAATCAAAGAAGATCTAAATAAATGGAAGGACATTCTGTGTATTGATCCTCTCAAAAAACCATTAGTTTCATTATACTGTCTTTTTCATTCATCTTAAAGAATTTTCTAATTTCCCTTTTGATTTTTATTTGACCCATTAGTAGCTTAAGAGTGTTTTGCTTAATTTCCATATATTTGTAACTCTTCCAGTTTCCCTTCTATTATTGATCTCTGGCTTTACCATTGTGGTCCTAAAAGATACTTGGAATGATTTCAATGCTTTCAAATTACTGAGAATTATTTTGTAGCTTGGCATGTTGTCCATCCTGGAGAATGTTCCATATACATTTGATGAGAATGTATATTTTGCTGTTGTTGAGAGGAATGGTCTATCAATAGCTGTTAAATCTACTTGGTTCATAATGTTGCTCAAATCCTCTATTGTTTATTGATCTTCTGTTGAGATGTTTTATCCATTACTTAAAATGGGCATTGAAGTCTCCAATATTTGCCTCATATATTTTGAGGTTCTGTTGCTGGTGCATGCATGTTTATAATGTTATATCTTCTTGAGGAATTGATATTTTATCAATATAAATGAACTTCTCGGTCACTCATTACAATATCTTACTTACTATCCATTTTGTCTGATATTAGTAAAGCCAACCCAGCACTCTTTGTTTGCGCTTTACATGATATATCTTTTCCTGTCTTTTCACTATCAACCTATTTGTGTCTTTTGAATCTTTAGTAAGTGTCTGACAAGCAGTATTTAGCTGTATCGTGTTTTGTTTTGCTTTTTCCATTCTGTCAATCCCTGTCTTTTAAGTAGTGAATTTAATCCATTGACATTTAAAGTTATTGCTCATAATGAAGGATTTATTTATGCCTTGTGCTGTTTGTTTTATAGATGTCATATCTTTTTGTTCCTCAATTCCTCCAACAGTCCCTTCTTTACCAGCGACTTTATTTCTTCAAATGGCTTTGTGCCACCATTCAGTGCCTTTTCTTTTGTTTCAGCCTGAAGAATTCCCTTTAGCATTTCATGTAGAGCAGACTTACTAGTGACAAACTCCCTTATCTCTCTCTCTCTCTCTCTCTCTCTCTCTCTCTCTCTCTCTCTCTCTCTCTCTCCTTTTTTGTTGTTGTATCTGTATGGCAGGGGTCACACTTCATTCTCTTTCCACGTGATTATCCCCTTATTACAGTATCATTTGCTGAATTTTTGTTTATTTGGTTTTTTCATTTGTTTGTTTGTTTGTTTGGGAAGTGCATGGGCCAGGAGTCAAACCCAGGTCTCCTGCATAGCAGGTGAGAATTCTACCACTGAACTCCCCCTTCTTATCTATTTTTAAATCTAGGATTTCCTTAATTTCTCTTAACTTTTTAAAGGATCATTTCATTGGAAATAGAATTCTTGGTTGACCATTTTTGTTTTTCTCTTTCAGCATTTAAAATATATCACTCCACTGCCTCTGACAACCATGGTCCTGATGAGAATTCAGATGCTAACCTATCAAGGGTCCCTCGTGTAGTGTTTCTCTCACTGCTTCCCAGACTTTATTCTTTGTTTTTAAAGGGTTTGATAAAATGTGTCTCACTGTGGATGGCTTTGAATTGACCCTGCTTGGAGTTCACTGAGCTTCTTGGATGTGCAGATTCAGTCTCATCAGATTTGGGAAGCTTCAGTCTTTGTTTCTTCAAATATTTTCCTTCCCCTTTCTTTCTCTCTCTCTACTTCTTCTGGGATTACAGTAATACATATTTTGGTATGCTTGATGTTGTCCCATAGGCTTTTTAGGTTCTTTTCATTTTTCTTCATTCTTTTTTTCTTTCTGATCTTCAGACTGGGTAATTTCAACAGCCCTGTTTTCAAGTTTGCTGATTCTTTCTTCTGCCTGTTCCCATCAGCTATTGATCTCCTTTCATGAATTTATCATTTCAGCTCTTCTGCCTTTCAGTTGCAGAATTTCTATATGGTTCCTTCTATAATTTCTATCCCCTACTTGTTCATACATTGCTCTCCAGATTTCCTTTACCTATTTGTCTATGGTTTCCTTCAGCTCCTTGAGTATACTTATGAGAGTCAATGTGAATTCTTTCTTTAACAAGCATGATGTCTGGGCTGGTTTCTGTCCATTTCTTTTTTCCTGTGAGTGAGCTGTACTTCCCTATTCTCTGTAGACTTTGTAATTTTGAAGATGGTAATTCTGGAAAGCAGGTTCTCCCCATTCCTAGGGGTTGCTCTTGTTACTTGATGAAGATTGCAATTGTCTGTCTGTTAGTGGCTTTACCTCTTTTCATGCGTAGTCACTGAAGTGTTTGTCTTGTTATAGCCATGACATGACATGAAAAACCAGGGACCTGACAGAGATTTCCCTAAATGCCTGGATCCAACTGACATTGTTCCTTTAAATCCCCTTCGACTGGGCACCTTGCTGAGCATCAGGCACCTGCGCCCTGCCCCCTGCCCCCTGCCACTCCCCTCTCCTGCACCTGCCCCAGCCAGACTCTGGGTTCCCAGCTGAAGGGAGTGGTCCCCTAACTACCCCCAGACTGCGTCTGCGTTTCCTCCTCCCTGCTCTGCACACCCCAAAAAACAGACCTGGCTGTTTTTCCCCCTCCACCCTCCACACTGACTGAGCCTTGTTTTGGTTTCCTTTCACCTGCCTCAGCTTCTTCTGAAATGAACAAAATTTCCCTACAGGAAGCAAAAAACATCAGGCTCAGCAGAGAAGCCAGCCCCCGGGGCATCCCCACCTCTGTCTTGAGTCCAGGTCTGGTCTGGTTTCAGCTCTGCAGAAAGGCCATTTCTTCCCCATCCACCGAGGTCCCCGGGAAGCAGGGCGTCCCCCGGGGTCCCCCAGGTCTGCATCGAGGGGGCAAGGGGCTGGGGAGACACTTTGCTGCCCCCACTGTGTCCAGCACCCCACCTGTCACCTAGGAAGAAGGCTGCCAGGGCAACTCTGATCTCCCTTCACAGGGGGAAATGCGGGCTCAGAAAGGGACGGTGCCTCCCCAGGGTCTCCCATGTGGAAACTGTGCTCACACCCAACCCCCAATCTTCCTTTGTCAGGCAGGGCTGGCCCCTGTCCCAGGCTGCCTGCCCCCTCTGGGCTTCCCCAGCACCTTCACAGCCCGTCAGAACTGGGTGGATGAGCGGCGAGACCTGGGGGCTGCACACCTGAAGCCCGTGCAGAGAAAGGTGCGGTGGGGGAAGGGGGGCTCAAGAGAGGCAGCCCCCAGCCTGCTGGACCCCTGTTCAGGGGCTCCACTCCCGGTTCTGTGCCCTGCGAGGTCAGCTCTCCACCCGGTCCCATGAGAGGAGCCGGCTGTCCACATCTAAGTCAGCTGCCCCAATGATGGGCGTAAAACCTCTGCCTCCTTGATGGCGTTGCCATTGCAAAGTTCTTCAGACATGGCCGCTTCCTTCCAGACAGACCAGGTCAGCCCAGCCGTGCTGGGGCCTCAACCAGAGCCGGCCCTTCCACCCCTCAACCCCCACCCCACCCAACCCCATCCCAATGCCCTGTCCGGGACTTTGCCTCATCTACAGCGGAGAGTCTGAAGAGATCCCTCCCCCCAGCACTGGGAGTTGGCAATCTTACGGGCTGCGGGCACGGGGGCGCCCCTAAGCAGGGCCCCCAATCCCTGGGCAGCAGGCAGGGCCTTGGGGGCCGCTTCTTCATGCACTCCAGGGGCGCTGGGGAGGGAAGGTGGGTGGCAGGGAAGGAAGAGGGGATGGGGGGCGGGGGAGGAGGGGGCGGGAGGAAGAAGAGGGGTGGGGAGGGGAGGGGGTGCCCGCTCTCCTGCAGGCCCACCCACCCCCAGGACGACAGGCCCAGCCCCCGCAGACCCCAACCACGGCAGGGGTGTGGTCTGGTGCCCCGCACTGCTCTGAGGCGTGAGACCCCCCAGCCCCCTGCTGTCACCCCCACCTGCCGCCGCTGGCAGAGGCCATGCTGCCCCCTTCCCCTCAGCCTCTGATGAGCCCTGGGGAGCGCTCTAGAAACCCCAACGACAGACAGGTGCCTCAGGGCCCAGGACAGGGGTCCAGGCCAGGGGCGCGGGGTGCTGGGGTCCCCACTGCTTCCTGCTCGCCCCCCTTGACCGCCCCGGGGTCTGGGAGGCCAGAGCGTTCCAGAGAGGGAGGGCGGCATCCTGCCCTCGGAGTGGCCCCGGCTGTCCTCGCTCCCACCCACAGCTCCCATCTGATGCACCCTCAGGGAGCTCTCGTCCACCCCCCCCACCCCCCGGGGGCAAGTGGGGAAACTGGGGCACGGGGAGGGTGGAACTAACCAAACCCAACTAGTGCGCCTCAGCCAGGAGGACAGTTGCTCAGCAGTGTCCTGGGCACTCGGAGCTCAAGGCCGACGGGCCGCTGGGTCTGGGCCTGGCCTCCCGGGGTGCAGCGGAGCCCGCCCGGCCCTGCCCAGAGAGCCGGCTGCGCTGAATGCCACCTCCGCAGAGAAGACCGCCCATGGCGGCAGTAAAACCACGTCTCCCCGCCCCTCCCCCATCCCGCTCCCTCCCTCCCACCTCGCCCCTCCCCACCCACCCCGCCGCCACCCTTCCCCCACCCCTCTCACCCTCTGCCCATTTCTTGCCCTTCCTGGAATGCAAACCCTGTGGGTCAGTGAGTTTTGTCTCCATCAAAGCCAGAGGAAATCACTTGCTCAGTCCTCATTCATTCATTCATTCATTCGCCAGGCCCTCGCCAGGCCCACACAGGCCGCAGGTGGGGCTGGACCCTGGCCCCGCCCCAAGCCACCAGGTGTCCCCACCTCGGCTGTGCCCTGCTGGGCACACTGCCTCTCCCTTGGCCCCCAGGCACAGGGAGTCCACGGGGAGGGCAGGAGGCAGGGTCCCCCCAGAGAGCTCCTCGCGAATGGAGGTGGAGCCTCTGCCCCCAAAGCCTCTCTTCCCAGAGCCCTGCATGAACTGAACCCCTGAGATCATGGGGACCCCCAGGTCCTCTCCCCCAGCCCCATCACAGCAGAGACCCACCCGGCCGAGGCTGGCCTCTCCCTGGGGCTCCTGGGGGGTGACCACCTCCCCACATCCTCAGGGTGCAGGGCAGGGCCAGGCAGGGGCTCTGGAGGCTATTCTTTGGTGCACCCACCCCCATTCAGGTGGGGAAACGAAGGCGGCAAGTGCTCAGGGTCCCAAAGCACATCAGAGCAGCGGGACCCGGGCATCCGGGCACCAGGCATCCGGGCACCAAGGGCTTGCCCCCACCCAGTCTGCTCATGGCTGAAGGAGCCTCAAACGGGCAGGACCTGCCCTACGGCCTGGCCCCTGCCCCGCTGTCCTCTCTATGCTGTCGCACATCCACTTTCCAGGACTCCCTTTGGATCACACTTCCCCTTTCTTCTTTCCAGGGTGTTAGGGTGGGAGAGGCAGCAAGAAGCTAAACGCCGGGGCCTGAGTCCTGAGGGGAGGAGGTGGGGGGCTCAGTGCTGCAGGCCTCATGGCCACTGGGCCCTCTTGAGGCCCCACCCCAGCGACTACCCCCTGCCTGGCATTCTCAGCCTGACTCAGCCTCCTCTCAGGGCCACCCCACCTGGACCCGTGCCCTGTATGAGTCCCGGGGGTCCAGACAGCAAGGCTGAGTAAAGCCAGCCTGGTCCTTGCCATCCTGCATCTCATGATCTGGAGAAGACAAGTTTCAGTGCAAAACTCCCAGACATGCAGCCTGGGCTCTCATGGTGCGTGGCAGATGGCAGGTAGGGTTATAAAGGATGAGTAGGAGTCTGTAGGAGAGACAAGGTAGGAAAGGACTTCTTTGAGAAAGGCTGTGGGCGATGTAACAACTCAGAGAGGCTCTTGGGCTCCTTTCCTGGTGAAACACCAAGAGCGGGGAGTGATGCACAGCAGCTTGGGTCATTCCTAGCGGGATGCTGACGCCACTGGAGGGACGCATCCTGAGCGGGGGAGACTCTATGCAGAGGCTCTCAGCTGTCAGACTGGGAAGATGGTGTGCAGGGCAGTGTGGGGTTTGCACCAGATGTTGGTGAGAGGCTTGGGGGGTTTCCCTGTGGGCCACAGAGAAGAGAGGGGGCTAGGGAGGGCGTGGAAAGAGGACAAGACTCTGTCCAATTCTCATGGGGCTTGGGGTGGATGGAGAGGACAGTGGCCCCACAGCCTCATGCCTGGGGACAAAAGGGAAGCAGAGACCTTCTGGAGTGGTCAGAGGGGGCAGAGCTCGGGGCAACCAGGACTTTCCAGGGGCTGAGGTGCCGGTGAGAAAGCCAGCCTGCCGCCCCAGACCGCAATATCCATTGGCTTCCTGCACTTCTCATGGCCTCACGCAGCCCACAGCCCTCCAACTCTGCCCTCTCACCTCGTGCCCGGGAATAGCCCCACCTTGGCAAAGCTGTTTCGTCTCACCTGACAAAGGGAACCTGGGAGCCAGTTGTGTTCTGTGCCTCCCCTTCTGGGCTGAGATGCTGCTTCCAGAACATTCCTCAAACCCCGCACAGCGTCTCACCTGGACGCCCCATCAGTCTAGCTCTCCCAGTCTCTGTTGTCCAGGAGAGCCCCTGGGGGCCTCTTCCGGCTGCACGTTGCACCGTGCTCACCCTGCCCCTTGCCCGGCGCCCACATCTGCACCATCGGACCCGTGCTAGCCTCTCCCACTCACTTTCCACCACCTTCGGGTTAGGGTTAGGGGAGCCACGCGCCACCCAAGGCCACACCGCCAACAGAAGCAAATGGGCCTTTGACATGAGCAGGGGTTCCTGAGCTCTTAGGCCCAGTCTCCGCGGCCTCCCAGGTTCCGGCCTGTGGGGAAAGTGCTGGGAGGAGGCTGGAAGGGGAGGGTGGGACTGACACTGAGGGAGGATCGCAGGCTGCGGCACCGAGGAAGCCTTGGGGGCGCCCACGCTGGCAGGCCGGTGCTGGGTGCCATCTGCAGAGAGGCGGGGGGGCGGGAATAATCCCTGCGGAGAGGAGGCACTAAGGAGGCCAAGAGAGAAGTCTAGAGTGGAGAGAGCACTGGACATGAGGGAGAGAAAGCTCCTGGGAAAGCACTTCTGCAGGCTCAGGGCTGGGCACAGAGCAGGTGCCCACTGAGGACGTGAGCTCAGGGGTGCTTGTGCAAATGGACATTGCGAGTGAAGTTCCAGAAAGAAGAAAAACACCCAGGGAAGAAGCCCCGGAAATCTGCGTCACGGTCTTCTTGGGTTGTCATGGAATAGGAAGCTGAGCATGTGATAGACAAAACTCCACAAGGCTGGACAACAGGACACTAAGAAGCTGTGAACTGAACGGCTCACAGAGCTCAGCAGGGCTGGGAGGCATTAGAGTTCTGACCAGCCAGAGTTGAGAGTCCCCACTGGTCACTCAGGACCTTCAGGAGAGACTCCAGAAAGCTAAACTATCCCTAGAGCAAAGGCTACTCTAGATCTGCTCTAAAAGGCCACAAAAGATCAAAGTAAGTAAAAAGCAGCTTAACTGAATGCCAGGACAAAAAAACAACATGCTTTAAAGAAAATACCACACCCCAAATCTACTTAATCAAAAAAGCAAGATTCACTGATTGTATATGTAGAATGGAATGATATCTTAATGTTCTTTTGTTAAGTTTTTTAATTAATAAAAAAGTTTATAAAAAAAAGAAAGAACCTCAGTTGAAAGTTAGCTGCCTTTCCTCTGAAGAACTGAAATAAATTACCTTTTATTAAAAGTCAAAAAAAAAAAAAGCAAGATTCACAATGTCCAACACCCAATCAAAACTTGCTAGGCATACAAATAAGCTGAAAATTAGAGAAAAAAAAGTAAATAGAAATAGACCACAAAATGACAGCAGTGTTGGATTTAGCAAATAAGGATCTTAAAACAGCCATTAAATAGCTAAAAAGAAGATACAAACATTATAATGAAATGGAAGATATAAAAAAGAATGAAATGGAACTTGTAGATATGAAAAACAATGTCTTAGTGAAAAGGTGAACAGAATATCAGATATCTCTGGAAAATATTAAGCAGTCCAAAATAAATGTGATTGCAGTGCCAGAAGACGTGAGAGAGGTGAGAACAAAAAAAAGGTATTTAAAGAAATAATAGCTAACAATTTTCTAGATTTGAAGCAAATTATAAACCCACAAATTCAACATCAGCAGACCCCATGAAGGATAAAAAAATGGAATACACACAAAGGCAAATAATAATCAAATTTCTGAAAAATATATTGAGAGAAATATTAGCTCAGTCTCAAGACACTTTATGTACAAAGAAGCAAAGATAAGAGTTACAGTAGACTTCTCGCCATAAACAATGCAGGTCAGAAGACAATAAGGCAGCATCTTTAAAGTGCTCAAAGAAAAATTCCACCTAGAATTCTATATACAGTGAAACTATCTTTTTTTAAAAAAAAAGTAAAATACAGACTGAGGATTTATATTTTGTGATTTCAAACATGAGCTGAAGTAATTCATCACCAGCAGACTTGCATTACTAGGAATGTTCAAGCAGAAGACAAACGATACAAATGAAAACTTAAATCTACACAAAGGAATAACGAGTGACACAGATGTTACATATGCCAGTAAACATGAGATATTTTTTCTTACTTTAAAATCTCTTTAGGATCACGGTGACTCAGTGGCAGAGTTCTTGCCTGCCATGCCAGAGACCTGGGTTCATTTCCTGGTGCCTGCCCATAAAAAAAAAAATTTTTTTTTAAGATAATAGGATATTTAAAGCAAGAGTTATGACAATGGAGAAATGCAAATCAAAACCACAGTGAGATATCTTCTCACACCCACCAGAATGGCCATTATCAACAAAACAGAAAATGACAAGTGCTGGAGAGGATGTGGAGAAAGAGGCACACTTATTCACTGTTGGTGGGAATGTCAAATGGTGCAACCACTGTGGAAGGCAGTTTGGCAGTTCCTCAAAAAGCTGAATATAGAATTGCCATATGACCCAGCAATACCATTGCTAGGTATC
>PVIY010041051.1:10454-22030 GCA_004026745.1 Myrmecophaga tridactyla | reverse complement strand
ACAGCCCCTTTCAGCCAAAAGCCCGGGCTATGGGTGTCCCCGGGGGAGCCAGGCTCCCCTCGCTGTGCTCTCTCCCGGAACGGCCCATCCATGCCCCCGGCTTCAATGACTGTTGGCCGGCTGCTGATCCACTCCCAAAGCCTGTGGCCACCTCTGTGTCCCTGACTTTGTCACATCCTCTGTCAATAACCACCGCGGGGCCCTTTCTAAGGGGGCTGCCTTGGGTTGCTGGAGCGTGTGTGCAGAGAGCCTCGAATGCCGGGAAATTTCCTCGTCCCACCCCTCGCAGGCACCTACGTCAGTCTTAGCCTGGCTTCCTCCCCTTTCCCGTCCTATGTCCCCCACTTCCTTTCCCATCCCCCGGGGTAGTCCTTCCTTAATAAATCATTTGCACGGGACTTTGCATCTCAGGGTCTACTTCTGAGAATCCCAACTTCAGACAACTTCCAAAACTGAATCTCCAACTCTAGAAATCTCTTTTGGAACTCAGCCTCCCCTTGGGCACGGCCAGCTGGCTAGCCCAGCTCAAACTCCATAAACCCCAACTGAGCTCACACTTTATGACTCCAGATTTTCTCCTCATTCCCAATCAACCCCATCTCCTGACCCCAAAGTGTGAGGGTCCCTCTCCACCCCCACCCCTTTCCATCTCCAACGCCCAACATGTCACCCATGGATGGTGTCTCTTTAACATTGCTTCGTTTTCTCCCTCCCTCCCTGGTTTCCTTAAACTCAGCGCCGCCCCACCCAATCCACGGGTCATGTTCAAATATGTGGCTGTGTCCTTTCCCTGGCTGCCCCCCACCCCTTCCACAGCTCCCCCCCGTCTTGAAGATGATGTCCACCGTCCTTGGCTTGGTGTCTGAGGTCCCCCAGAGCCTGCCCGCTGCCTGCCCTGCCTCACCTCTGGTAGGGCACGGGGGAAAAGGGGGTGACCCAGAGCCCCTCGGCCAGGGGGCCCACTCGGGAAGCCATCCTACCCCCCACCCAGCCCTCTCCACCGCATCAGGCTGCCCTTTCCCCTTCATTTTCAAAACACGAATTTTTCATAATTCAATTGTTTAAAGTTTCCTGGCACCCCCTCTCACCATCCGATCGGCGTTCTCTGTTGTTTACCAGAGGGTGTTTATATTTTGACGGTTTCTAGCTGGGCTTTCAGCAATCCAAGACTTCGATTGCTTTCCTCTTTCAATGATCAGACATGTCCTCTGGTGTCCTCTGGCTGCATCTCCTTGGACGTCTTTCCAGAGCCCTCATGTCTGGCAACCGGCTTCCTGGGTAACGGCTTCAAGAGGCCATCTGGTAGCCTTTAGCCCGAGAGCAGGGCTGGAAATCGCTCCACGAAGTCGCCACGGCCACCTCCTCACTGGCATTCCTGCAGCTCAGCTGGACCCCAGCAGACGGGGTGGGGGCTCCTGGACCTGCTCCCACCTGGACGGAGGGGGCTCCCCCGGGTGGCCCCGCACTTGAGACCACGCCCACCGGGCTCCACCACCCTCGCTTGGCCAGGGGAAGCAGTTTCTCACCACCAGGAACCTACAGCAGACTAGAAGCAGAAAGAAGTGGCATGACCAAGTGCTTTTTATAGTTGACCAAGTGCTTTCAGATGCATGCATCCCATTTACATCCCATAAGAAGTCTGGGAGGGGGGCGTGATTATTGCCATCTTCACTTGTGAGGAACTGGGTGCTGGGAGAGAGCAGGCAGGCTGCCTCCAGAGTCTGGGATGGAGAAGGTGGCAAGGCAAGCACTCAGCCCAGACCTTGGGTCGCCAATGCTGTACTTTGCTGAAATAAACAGATGCATAACTATAACCAGGTGTGAATGGTAAGTGCTGAGTGAGGGCAATATGACAGGCACACATGGGGGGGTGAGAACAGGGAGGTTTCCTGGCTGTCTGTGTCCCAGAATGGGTAAGAAGCTGGAGAAAGCAGAGGTGAGGCTCGAACTCGGGGCCAGCAAGGCAGGACTGGGGTTAACTCACGTGCTGCCGTCCCCCATCCCATCTTACCTGGGCCTGCTACACTGCACACCAGGGGTCCCTCCTGCTCTCCCCATTTCACCAGCAAGGAAACTGAGGCTCAGAGATGCAAGGACTTGGCCAAGGTCTCCCAAACAGTGAGGGAGAAGCCAGGACTTGAACCTGTGGCCCAGACAGGAAACAGCACTCTCATGGCAACGCCCAAGTGAAAGTCAGGGAACCACTGGAGAAAGGAGAGGGGGGACGAGGGGGAATGGGGGGGGCTTGGGGCCAGATGGAAAACTGGAGCAGGGGCTTCAGCAGCACAGCCCTCCAGCTCAGCTTTAGTAGACCCTGTCTTTAGCCTCTCCTGATGAAAGGGGAGGTGGGACAGAGGGGTGGGAGTGTGACTTTGGAGAGACCCCCAGAAGGGGTCAGCAAAGGCTGGGATGGCCTGGCTCCCTCCATCCAAGAGGACGAGGCCACTCCGCTCAGCACCCGGAAGTCCCTGCAGGGAAGGGGACTCCTCAGCCCTTTTGTGTTGTGCTTTTTTTGCTTTTGGCCTCAGTGGACCCCGGGCAAGGGCAGGGAGGACAGGTTTGTTTCCAGCTGGTCTCAGGAGGCTGCAGTGACCAGACCTGTTTTCCCAAACCAAAGTAGAGACGGTCTGCATTAGGGCAGGGAGCATGAAATCCACTCTAAGAGGTTCCATGTGTCACGGGGGATGGGGGCCAGTTCTCAGCACCCCACCCCACATCCGATTGCAAGGGAGGCTTGCATTGCGCCCAACTCCCCACACCCCATAACACAGCAGGTTGTACCAGGGCGGACCACGGGGGCACCGGCTACCAATTCCATTTGACATTTATCTTCTCCGGAGCCTCCTCCAGGAAGGTGACTTGTCGCTCCCACCCCACCTCCTCCAGGAAGCCTGCCTTGACTCCCACCACTCACAGGATCTCACAATGCAGCCTCACCACAGCTGTGGCTCTGGGCAACATCATTCCTGATGGATGCTTAGTCGGACACCACATCTCATCTGCCACATTTTAGGATTTTATATTCCTCTTCTCCTATTACAGGTTTTTAAAAAATCATATGTCATGAATTCTTTCCATTATTTATTCAACAAACAGGTTATCTGGAGCTAGATCCTAGGAGCAAGGAAATGGTTTATATGCAGTCTTGCCCTCGGGTCTCAGTGGCTGGCAAGGAAGCCAGACTGATAAAACAGATGTGAAAAGTAAAAAAAAGCAAGTGTTGGTGCAACACAGAGAAGGGACCCTTCAGTTGGGGAAGGCTTCCCAGTGGAGGTGACTTTTGAGCTGTATCTAAAGGAGGAGCAAGTGTTCTTGGGTCAGACGGAGAGGGCAAGTCCCAAAGTCCCACCATGGGGCAGTTACCTGCAGTGGGAGAGGCAGGCTGATGTAATTACAATCATAACAATGCAAAGTTTTGTTCAGCTTGTACTAGGTGACAGGAATTGCCTGGAAGTTTTACTTGTGTTAATATGTTTAATGATCACATTTATAGATGAGCAGATGAAGGCACAGAGAGGTTAAGTAACTTGCCTGAGGTCACATAGCTAATAAGTGGCTGAGCTGGATTTCTGCCTCCTCCAGTCTGGCTCTCTAATGGTAATAATCTACTACCTCGCTGGGTTACGGCCTGGAATTAACTGCGTTTCTTCCAGTGCTGTGGACATTTCAGCCCAAATCAATTAGCATTCCCATCTCTAACGATCAACCCCATGTCCCCCCAAAAAGTCCCACCAATCTTATTCTTTCATTGTTTCCCTTGTGAACTCCCTTTCCCCAATGATGGCACAAGCCCCTCTTGGTGGGGTCAGCCTGTCAGGGTTCCCCACGGAACCCCCAGTTTGTGACCCATCTGGAGGGGACCTCAGCCCCTCGGAACTTGCTGGGGAGAAGGGTTGACCGAGTCTCCACCACAAGTCACCTGAGCTGCCAATCCCCCTGAGTCTGGCCAAGCAGCGAGCCTGAGTGTGAAATTTTCCAGCTCTCCTCTACAGCCGGCTCAACCAGGCCGCCCCGGGAAAGATGAACTCACGCAGAGGCTCCTGCCCCAAGAAGACTCTGAACTGCAACCAGTCCTGGGGTCCCTTCCAAATCTCTAACTAGAAAAACCTGTCTGCAAGCCCTGGCTGCAAGTCTGTCTGCTGCACACAATCGGAGCTGAGGAATAGTGCCCAAGGCTGGCTCAAGCCCAAAAGCAGAGCCCCAAGTGTGGCCATGCCAAGGGGGACACGGCCAGGGCCAGCCCTGGGGTCTACATCTGGAGCCACGGGCCAAGTTGATTAGCAAAGGTGAGGCTGGAGGTTGAGAGATTGGCAAGGAGGTCAGTGAAACTGTGTCAAAGGCCACAGGGCTGGAGGAGAGAGGCGGCTCCCCAAGACATTCGAGAAGTGGCATGGACAGAACTTGGGTTCTCCTGTTTGGTGGCTGGGGGAGAGGAAATGGACAGAGTAAAGGAAGACCCTAAGTGACTGGAGAAAAGGTGGCGCAGTCACTGAAGGAGGCACAGCAGAGGGAAGGGTCCATCCAGGGAGGAGATGGAGAGGGCCATTGGGAAGGTGTAGGGTGTAAAGCACCTAGGCCTCCCAAGCAGAGATGCCTATCTTGCTGCTGAGCTTTAGCAAACTTCTAGAAGTACAGAAGGCAAAAGCTAGGGCACCATCCCTGCTGGACTGAGGATTAAAGCCTTGGGAGGGGATGAGATGGCCAAGAAGGGTGGCCAGAAGGGGAAGGCGCCATCTGGGATTTAAGAAGAGTCAAAGGAGTGACAAATGAGAGGTCAGAGGGGTGGGGAGAAGCCAGAACCATGGAATTTGTGGGAGGTGTGGGGCTCGAGAAGCAGGGCTCTAACCAGAGTTCAGGCTGGTGACCACGAGAAAAGGCCATGGAACAGCGTGTCCTCCAAGAATCAAACCACCTGGCAAACCCTCTCCTGAATGTGCATGAGAGAGAAATGAGCCATACATCACATCCACCAAAAGACACATGCAGGAATGATCATAGCAACACCGCAGCAGCCCCAATCTGAAATATCCATCAACATAATGTCCATCAAATGAAGACCGGATAAACAAACCATGATCTATTCATACAGTGGAATTGTCTCAGTAATAAAAAAGGATTAAACTTCAGCTAATGCAACAACATGGATGAATCTCAAAAAGCCTTAGGCTGAGCAAAAGGAGCCAGACTCAGAAACGTACCCACGGCCTGGTTCCATTCATATAAAGTTCTACAAGAGGCAAAACTAATCTAGTGTTAGAAATCATCATCAGGGCTGGCTGAGCGTGGGTGTGGCCTGGGAAGGGGAATGAAGGAAACTTCTGAGGAAATGAAAACATTTTAGGGCTGGATCTGATTGGTGGCTACACAAGCGCATGCATATGCAAAAATGTATCAAGCCGTACACATAGAATTTTCGTATTTTGCTGTTTGTACATTTCATTTCAATAAAAATGCAAAGTTAAAAAGAAAGAGAAGGGTGTGTGCACGGGTGGTTCAGTGGTTAGAATGCCCGCCTTTCATGCGGGAGACTCGGATTCGATTCCCGGACCATGCACCCACCCCAAAAAAAAAGAAAGAGAAGGGGGTACATGGGTGGTTCAGTAGTAGAATGCTTGCCTGCCATGCAGGAGACCCGGGCTCGATTTCTGGCCCAAGCACCACCACCACCATCTCCCCACCCCACACACACAAAAGAGAGAGAGAGAGAGAGAGAAAAGAGCATCTAATGAAAAACCTACAGCTCAGACTAAACTCCACAGTGAAACTTGTACTTTCCCCCTAAGATCGGGAACAGGAAGAGATATCCCTTCTTACCACATCTGTTCGACGTTGTACTGGAATATAAAATACTGCAATAAGATAAGAAAAAGAAATAAAAGGCAGAGAGATTGAAAAGGAAGAAATTAAATTGTTTATCTACAGATGACATGATTATGTGTGTTGAAAAGGCTAAGGAACATATATATGCACTAGGCTAACTTTCCAGAAACCTATAACCTCCAGATGGGTCCCTGGACCAGGTAAGTCCTGAGATTTAGAGAGGCCAGTCTCTCCAGAACATCAACTAGTTCCATCCCCCATCCCATATTGTAGACACCCTTTTCCAACATGAAAAAGTTAGAATGGTCATAGCCTAAATACCCCTAATATTCAGAGAAGGATCAAAGGAGAAGAAGAAGAAGTTATAATAGAGAAGACAGGATTTAGCGAATGAGGATGACTGCTGAATCATTATATTGATATTATAGTCTCCAGCGTCTTGGAGCAGCTAGAAGGAAAAACCTAAAATTGTGGAACTGTAACCCATACCAAACTCTAAAATCTATTCTATAACTATTTGTTACAATGTACTTTGAAATTTGCTTTTTTGGGGGGGCGGGGGGGGAGGTAGGGGGAGTTGTTTGGTCCTGGATTCAAACTTGAGTCTCACCCATGGCAGCTGAGAATTCTACCGCTGAACTACCCTTGTGCCACCTTGCAACTACTTGTTGAAGAGTGCTTTGAAAACTGTTGCTTTTTTCTTTCTTTGTTTTGTATGTATGTTATTTTATACAATTTAAAAAGCTAAAACCAAAACCATGTACTTTGAAATGTATTGTTTTTTTCTCTCTGTAAGTTATAGTTCACGATAAAAAATGTTTAGATAAAACTGTGCCATATCATCAGTCAATGGGGAAATGCAAATTAAAACCACCATGAGATACCGCTGTATACCCATTAGAATAATCAAAATAAAAAAGATCAGCAACTTGAAGTGTTGAAAAGGCTATGAGCTACTGAACCTTTCATATATTGCTGGTGGGAGTGTAAAGCAATGCAACCTCCTTGGAAGACAGTTTGGCAGTTTATTAAAGAGTTAAACCTGCAAAACTACGCAATCCAGCTATTCTATCTGTTCGTAGATATTTCCCCAAGAAAAATGAAAAACATATGTCCACTCGAAAACTTGAACACAAGTGCTCATAACAGCTTCATTCAGAGGAGCCCCAAACTGTAAACAGCCAGATGTTCACCCACAGGAGACTAGAATAGATAATAAACATATCGCCATACAATGAAATATCATTCAGAACAAAGTATAAACAGCCAACATGGATGAATCTCAAAAATATTACACTGACTGAAAGAAGCTGGATCCAAAAAAGTGTAGACTGTATTATTTCTTTTCTGTGAAATTCTAGAACAGGCAAAACTAACCTCGGGTGATAGAAATCACATCAGCGGACGTGAGGGTCTTGAGAACAAGAAGTGAGATTTCCCATTCATTCATCCATTCATTCAATAAATATTCATTGAGCTTCTACTGTGGGCTATGCATAAGGCAGTTGAATAGTCCCTCCAGCATTTAGGTTCTTTTAAGATAAACAAAAAACAGGCCTTTCCCTCTCCCACAAAAGAACACTTAATAAAAATAATTTTAGGTTGTGATTTGAAGATACTGAAACAGAAACTAGTAAAGGGGGGTGGGGGGGGGGGGTGGTTTTAGGAAAATTCCAGCAGGGATCCTCGAAGAGGGAGCATTTAAGGCAAGCCCTAGAAGGAGAAGTTGTTACCAGACAAAGGCATGGATTTTCTGCCCGATGCGCTCAAATAATCCTGAGACACCGGGGTTGCAAAGAGACAGAGTTGATTACTGGGTGCAAAGCAAGAGATCAGACGACCTTTGGGCCCAAAAATCTGTCTCCCCAAACTGCAGTAATTCAAAAGTATCAAAAGATGGGCGGGTTTTAGGATTATGAGCCCAATGGTTCCAGATGATGTAATTAGAAGTGATGGACTTATTCAGCACATGCAGACTGATTGCACACTTATTCACAGAACACGTGTGAAAGAATAGTGGCCTTCACACGATGATGGGTGTGATTTTTAGTATTAGAACGAGCTATAGGTCTCTTTTAGGTTAAAGTCTAAGCCACTGTGCATTTCAGGTGGGCCCGTTTGGTTAGATCCAGCTTCGGTTATCTAGATAACTTTGGACCTGGGGTAGGTTAGCTCTGGGCAGACCCAAAGCCCTTCATTAATAAACATTAGAGTCTTGTGTCAGGGAGCACAAGACTCTAAAAGCTAAGAACCGGATAAAATGGGCACAAGCAAAGGTCAGTCGGAAGGTTTTTACAATCACAAGGGTACACGATAAAGGCTATACAATCATCATCAGAAATCAAGTTCAGAGAGTTCAGGTATTTCCCTCTGTCTCCTTCAATAAATAGAAAGTGTAAAAGAATACACGCGATGATTTACCAACCAGGCAGGCCACTTCGGGGCAGTGGGAGGAATCAGTGATAGGGAGTTGCGGGGGTGGGGGGGTCCTCTGACAGGGGATTCGGACTGTCCATCCTTGGTCCCCACATTCCCTCGCTCCCCAGAGACCCCTGAGCAAGGCTGGACGAGGAGGGGCATTGGCAACCTCATACCCGGAAGCATCAAACATTTTTTTCCCCATTTGCTCTCTATTGCAAACATATTGAAGACTGCTGCCCTGACTGTTTCTGCCCTGGCTTCCCCTCTCCCTGGTTTTTCGGGCTGGGCTCCCAGGGCAGACCTGGCTGAGTGTGGGGGCCAGGCCCCATGCCACCTCCCCAGCCCCTCACATCCCTGGGGCCCAGAGCCGGAGCCAAGACCCCAGCCCTGAGCACCAGGCGCGTAAGCCCCTGCCACCCATCCTCTCCCCTCCCAGCGGCCAGCCCCCTGTGTCCCAGGCACCCACCCACCCTGCCCCTGTCCCACACGTGGTTGGAAATCCTGGAGGGCAGAAGCTTCCCACACCCACCAGCTGTCAGCTCAGGGCAAAAATGCTCGGCACTCAGCACACCCAGAGCCCAGAGCTGAGAGAGCAGCCCGGGCTCGGACGTGTCCCCAGAGAGAGGGAGAAGGTCCTTGTGGGGACAGGGGGGTGGCTGAGGGCAGCCTGGATCATTCATTCATTTGTTCAGAAAGCTCTGGTTGAGCACTCCCCGCACTCCAGGCCCCGTGGGAAGACCTGGAAGGACTGGGCATGGCCCTGTTCCCAGAGTCCACCACCTAGCGGGGGCCCAGCAGGGAGAGGGTGGCATCCAGTGTGACAAGCACAAGGCTACAGGGGCACAGAGGAGGTCCCGGAGGGCTTCACCTAGGAGATGAGCAGACAGTTCGCTGAATAGAGTGAGTGGAGGGCGGGAAGGGGTGTCCCAGGTAAGAAGATTAAAAGTGAGACTCAATCGATATGGCACAACAGGGGAGGACCAAACACTGGGAAGTCGCCAAATAAAGGCAGGGGGTGTTGGGGCTGGGTTGAGGGCCAGGCCACAAGGGTCCAGGTGGGCAGTGTGGAGCCAGTGAAGGGTACTGAGTTGATGAGGGGCAAGGTCAGGTTTGCATTTGAATGAGCTTCCTATGGCTTCCTGTGCAGGACCAGCTGGACGGGCCGAGCCCAGAGCCCAGGAGACAGCGGCTTGGATGTTGCAATGGTCCAGGCCAGACGGGATGAGCTCAGGATGAAGGCAATGGTGGTGAGGAGGGCATGGGGCCGGGGAGTGGTCACATGACTTGATCTTGGCATTGAGGTCCAGGGCACCAAGCATGGGGGGAGGGAGAGGGAGAAGTCTCAGGTGATTGGGCAGATGACGGGGGCTTCACTGAAAGGGGGAGCGCTCGAGAGGCTGGGTCTGTGGGTCATCCAGGCTGACACGTCCGTAGGTTCTGGACATGCTGGCCTGGAGCCCTATGAGGGCCACCAGTCTGGAGACCTCGTATGACCTGTGCCAGTGACAGCACAACCGGTCAGCACGCCACGGGAGAGGGCAGCTGGGAGAGAAAAGAAGAGGGGCTGAGACCCCATAGCCCCAGCATGTGTGGACACAGAAGAAGAGCCCAGAAGAGGCTGGGGGCTTGGGGAGAGGCGGGAAGAGACCAGGGCAGGCAGGGCTATGGTGGACATGGCCGGGGGAACAAGGGCATATGCCAGCAAGGAGGGGCTATTGCCTTTAGCCTCAAGTTTCGGTGTTTGTCCATCCGTAGGACTGGGGAGGGGTCTCTAGAGGGCAGGCGGTGAGGAAGTGTAAACTGGAATATAGGACATCTGGCTGTGGACAGACGGGGAGAGCCAGGGCGGGAGCGGGAGGACACCTGGGCTCCAAGAGGGTTTTCTTGTTAATACGAGAGAATTGAGCGTGGTAATATGCTGGGGGCTGGGGGCCTCGGCAGACACGGGAGAGCAAGGGGTGCTTGCGGGGGTGAGAGCTGCGTCCCAAGGGTGCCCAGCGCTCGGAGGGCAGTTTCTGATTGAGCGAGGGAGTGGGTAGAGACGGCAGAGCAGGCTCAGGCATCGTGAGGGCCCCCTCTGCCGTGGGACAGGAAGGAGGGTTGGCGAAGGACACCCGGGCTGGGGGAGTTTGCAGATCGGGGGCTGGGACAGGTCGGGAGTCTCCACGGGGCAGCTTATATGCCTGGAGCAAAGAGGGGGAGCAGGAGGAGGTGCCCTAACACCCGAGCCCAGACACTGCTGCTGGGACACACATCCTCTCGGTCATCCAGGGAGCACACAGACGTGGCAGGGGAGGAGGGGGCACAGGGGCAAGTGGGGCTGGCCAAGGCGGCGGGCGGCGGGGCTGGACACCTGGCTGCCCACACGGCCCTGCCTCGGCCTCTGCCGTCCGGGGTCCTCGCTTCCCCACCTGCAGAACGGGACCCTCAGCTGCAGCCCGCTGCAGGAGGCATGCAGGGCGGCACGCCCTGAATCCTGCATTCCAGGGCCTCTGGAATTCTGAGAGGCCAGGACCATATGATTCCAGGATCCTCAATGCCTATAACATAATTTCTGCGTTGCCACCAGGGATGGGGCCAGCAGACGTCACTCCCCTCGACATTGCTCAGTCTGCCCATCCCCGCCGCCGGCTTGCCTTCCCTCCCTCTTCCCCATCCGCTCTGGGCACGGCCGGCCTCGAACATGTCCCAAGTGAGCCCTTGGCAGGCGGGGGCCGTGATTCATGCCCCTCCAGCAGGCCTCGTGGCCCGCCCGCCCGCCCGGGTATGCCAGACATTCTTGGCCGCACGGTCTGCCCGGGGATCGTGGGGGCGGGGGGGGTGCTGGCGCTGGGGGAGGCAGACTGTTCTCTGTCCCTGGCGAGGCAGGGGGCGTCCAGGCACGAGCATGTCTGAAGTGGCCGCCAAGCCGGGGAGGGAACATCGGCCCCATAAACCGAGGCCGCGTCTGGGACCCAGACAGCAGGGGCATTGCAGAGAGGCGGCCACCTGCTCCGTGTCCCGGGAAGGAAGCAGGGCCAGGAGAGTGTGGGGCCAGCGTGGCTGCTCACCCCCAATCCCCCAAGTCCTATTTCCCTCCCCATCCACCCCACCTCCACCCTCCCTACCCCCCTACCCCCTACCCCTCTTCCCTCCCCCCCATGCCTCCTCCTGGCCTTCGGGAGCCTGGCCCACCCCACCCCCACTGCCTGGATCCCAGGCTGGGCTGCGCTCCCAAAGCCCATCCCTGACCCATCAGGGAGCTCAGCAGCCTCCAGACCCACCCCCCCAGCCCTGAGCAGCCACACGACCCCCAGCCCCCACCTCAGAAACAGGACTCTGTGTTCCTGCTCAGA
>PVIY010041051.1:0-10354 GCA_004026745.1 Myrmecophaga tridactyla | reverse complement strand
CGGGCAGGGTGTCTCCCCCCACTCAGAACAGAATCCCCAGGGCAAGGCCTGTCTCTCCCTCAGGGGGCCGCAGGACAGGGTGGGACAGCCCCCGGGAAAAGAGGTGGAGGTGGGTGCCAGGCCCACAGCCCGAAGGCTCACCTGGCCCCTGGGACAGGCCCGGGAGGAATCTGCTGGGCCAAGCATGGGCTTAGCAGTTCCCTGGCTCAGGGCAGGACTGGGTAGTGAGGGGCCTGCCCGGGAGGTGGCTGGGGAGCAGGGTCTCGGGCAGGGAGGGGCCAGGTCTGCACACAGCAGGAAGGGACAGTGTTGCAGCAAGGGGGGCAGTTTGCACACCTGTGAAAACTCACCTGCCACCCTCTCCAGGGCTCACAGGTGCTGTCCCCAAGGCGCAGTCCCCGAGCCTCAGCAGGGCAGAGGAAAAAGCTTCGTGTCAGACCCACCTGAATTTAAATCCTGACTCCATCTTTCCACTCCTCGACCTGAAACTAGTTTTTCCTCATCTGGACAATGGGGACAATAAATAATAACATCAGGGGCACAAAATCCATCAGGTGGTCTTTCCCTTTAATCAGCCACAGATAACTCAGGTGATGATAGAGCCTGGCCTACCTCTGGCTCCAGGTCATCCAGAAGTACTGAGACAAGGCAGCCAGGTGGAGCAGGAAGAGAGCTGGCTGGTTTTGTTAGGGCAGGGGGCTTGGTGGCCCTGGGGGAGAGGTGACGGGGCCTCCCTTGAACAGGACCTGGAAACCCTGTCACCTCCAAGTTTCCTCCTGGGTCCCTTCACTTCCCGAGCTTTGGCAGAGACCTGGTGAGAGCCCCCTTGCAGGGCAATGCCAGGGACCCAGAATCCCCCAGCTGGGGCCCTGCTCTCCTGGAGCCCTGGGCCCCGCAGTGCAGAGGGGCAGAACTGGGGCGGTGGAGGGACTGAGAGCCCAGGGTGAAGGCCATGCCAGGAAAACCCAGAGACCCTAAAACCCAAAGCCCTGGGATGGGGATGGGGTCTGGGGAAAGGCGAGGCCAGCCTGGAGAGTAGATCAGTCCCAGGGTCTGGGCACAGCTACGTGGGTCAGCGCTCCGGACCTGGGGGACACAAGCAGGCGGGGGCTGTGTGCATAGCTGGGCAGAGTCACCCCAGAGCCAGAGCCTGGTTGCAGTGAAAAGGGAAGAAAGATCACAGGGGATACAGTAGGGGTGGGGGTGGGGACGCTCCCTCTGCCTCCATCTTCTGTCACCCCAAACAGGAGAGATAAGTCTGGATTCAAATCCTGGCTTTGCCATTTGCCATTGAGCAAAGATACTTAATCTCTGCAAGCCTCAGTTTTCTCACCTTTGAAATGGGAGAGAGACAAACACTCAGGGCTGGTGGAGAACTACCTGGGCTAAGGCGGGAAACGGCCTGGCCCCGTGAAATGGCAGCTGTAGCCTTGGGCACCGGAACTCACCATAAATTCCAGGCCCCTGGAGGAGCACCCTCAGGGTGGGCAGTGCAGAGCAGAGGCCCAGGGCCCCTGCTGGAGGGGTTGGCCCCCCTGAGCAGCAGAACGTGGGGATGACAGGAGGGACTGAAGCCCCAGAGCATTCCACAGCCAGGCACTGAGATCCCTCCCCACTGGGGACCTCACCCAAGCCCCTCCGCAGCTGGGCCAGCGCTTGAGGACAGGATGGACAGGCCAGAGCCCAGGGATGGCGCTCGCTCCAGGTTCAGTCCTTAAAAGTCCAGCGGGCCCAAGCTCCTCTCCCACGGCAAGGGATCCGCGTTGGCAGGGGCTGCATTCCCAGCATGCCTTGAGGGGCAGGGGGCCGGAGGTCTCCCCAGAAAGTACTGGGCTGCAGGCCAGAGCCTGGGAAAAGTCCACAGGACCAAAGCAGGCTGACTGCTCGCTGCCGGACACCCCCGGAGCCCTGAAGGGTGCTGGGCAAAGCCTGGACCCCTGGGACAGCCTGCCCTGGGCGCGGGGACGGCGGGGATCTTGGCAAGGGGGAGGGCTTGGGGGAGAGGGTTGAATTGGGGGATTTAGTAAGATGATGGGGGCTCCAGGAGTGGTCAGGGAACAGGAGGGGGCGAGTGAGAGGAGAAGCTGCTGCAGGGAAGGAGAGGAGGCTCAGAGACAGAGGGAGGGGACGCAGAGAAGGGGCTCACATGGGGGAAGGGGACTGCTCAGTAAGGCAGACAGGCACCTCTACCCCTCCCCACTACACTCGCTCTCTCCGGCTCTGTCACCCATCTCTTCCTTCCTCACCCTCGGCCACTCCCTCCGGTAGCCCGCCTGGCTAGGGCCTGAACCTCTGCTTTGTCTGTTTCCATCCAGAGCCTCAGTGAGCCCCATGAGACAATGGCCTGAGGCCACGGCAGTGCAGGCGGGGCAGAGCAGAGTCCTCAGGGACCCTGCCTGGAGTCATTCTGGGGTGACAGAGGACACAGACTGGGGAGCAGGCTGCTACATCCACAGGGACCTGCACAGATGGGGGTCAGCCCAGGTGGGAGCTGGCACCTGGAACAGTCATTGATTCTCTCAAGCAGCCCCAGGCAGCCTTCCTGGAGGAAGAGAAGGCATAACCTTGGAGCTGGGTTCAAAGGAGGAGGGGGGAGGCCCTGCCAGTCCCTAGGCCTGGATGTCCCTCCCTCCTCTGCACCCAACTTGGACCTCAGTTTCCCCATCTGTAACATGACAGGTTGTCTCGATGGCTTCTTTGGCGCTGGTTTTCCAGCTCTTGTATTCTCTGCTGCCAAGGGCTCCCCTGGAGGTCCAGGGGTCCAGAGGCCCCCCACTTCCCTACCTGAGCACCCCTCCGGCTCTGCTTTGGCCTTGTGCACGAAGGGGCAGCTGGTTGGATGGTGGGAGGAGCCAGAGCTCGGGAAACAGCCTGGAAGGGCAGGGTGGGGAGGAATTTGGAAATTTTTAGGACCTTGACAGCCGGAGCCCCAGTGAGTCAGTGGGGCAGATGGAAGCGATTAGGCACTGGCAGGGGGCGTAACGGGCGGAGACGGAATCAAATGTGGGGAACTTGGAGCTCAGACCCGACCAGTGGCTTTTTCCAAGCCCGCACAGCCGCCGGGGGGCCAAGACCGGTGCGCGCGTGCGGGGGCACCAAGCCAGGCGTGCAAATAGGTGCGTGTGCCAGGAGATGAGAGGTAGGACACCAAGGGCAGAAGACTCCGGGCCACGGAAGAGGGATGGGCAGGAGGACCCTGCTATTGGACCAGTAATGCTGCTTCAGACAGAGGAGAGAAGGTTCCCAGTGCCCCCAGCCCCAATATCCACTCCTCCCACCCAGAAGGTCCTAGGACCTCACATCTGGACAATGCACACACATGCACACACTTACACACACACACACAATCCAGTCATGCCCTCCCCCCACGGAAGGCTGCTCTTGTGTCCCTCATTTCTAGGGGAAAGGACTGCAAAGAGCAAGTCATTATCCAAAGAATTACCTTTTAAATAGTTATCAAGCACCTCCTTGGGGCAGGCCAGTGAGAGGTTCTGGACTCTGAGAGTACCAGCCAAATCCCTGAACCCGGAGAAGTTCCCCTTCAACCATGGAGACTGACTGAAACTCCCGGAAGCTGAGAATACACCCTTGGTCTCCAGAGCAATCTGCCAGAGTTGGGGTGATGGTGGGTTGGACAGCAGGGGTTGTGGGTGGGGAGGCCATGGAGAGTCAGGCTCCGGGGCAGGGAGGTGGAGGGGGGGCGGGCAAGAAGGCCGGAGAGGTGGGGTCCAGGAGGAGGGAGCTCAGGAAGAGGACACTGTGAAGACTAGGGGGAGATGGGGGAAAGCCCTGGAGCCACTGGGCAGTAAGGTGGCCGCCAGCCTCCACAGAGCATTAGGGCAAGGAGCTGAATCGGAGTAGACAGAGGGCTGGGGACAGGGGAAGAAGTGCAGGGGACAAGAACTCAGCTACAGATGGGGAATGACTGGCAGAGGCGAGACCTGAGGAGGTGGTGTGGTTGAAGATGGGGGACATACAAACACAGAGCCTGCCCCCTGGTCCCATGACTCTACAGGTGCAGTGAGCTCCAGATCTGCCATTCACAGCTCCTCTGCACAGACTCAGAGATGACTCCTACCCATGGAGGTGGGGACCATCACCTAATGCCCACCACATTCAAGCATGAGCTCCAATGGCGAAGCACCCAACCCAGCCGCCTTCCAAAGCATCACACGGACCCACTTCCCCCACCAGCCAGTCCATCCACTTGCAATCTGCAAACATTCACTGGTAGTTGTTCTTTTCCAACCATCAGACATAAGCCGACCCAGGGAGGGAGACAGATGGTGTCCCAGGTGCCATGGCTGACATCTGGAAGGAGGGATCCCTCCCCACCATCTCTCCAATGGTGGGGTGCTATTGGAAAGAAGTGAAACTGGAGGCAAGTCAGGTACCAGGAGCAGGTATTTGCCAGGCAGACCCAGGCGGGTTGTCTGTGATGGACACAGAGCCATAGATCTGCAGGGATTTCCCACAGATGATGCAGGACATGCCCGAGGACAGAGGAGAGGTGGGCCTGGTCAACTTCCTTACCTAGGACCTGTCCCTATAGGTGATGGGGGCTTATAAAAAGGTTTGATGCAAGGAAGATTTATGTTACAGGGAGATCACTCTGGTGTCCTGTGATCAGGCTGGGATAAAGCCTGAAGTAGAGGGGGTCAGACACAAGAGGGGCTCAGGAGGTAGCATCTATAGGATTTGGTCTCAGAATCCAGAAAGGTGAAGAAGAGAGAGTGAGATTTCTGGGAAGATGGGCTGGGTTCTTGCAGGGATGTGGGAGGATGGAGGCGCTGGAGATGGAGACAGGGGAGAAGGAGCTGGTTTGGAGCAGTCATTGAGCCTCTTTTGAGCCAACTTTGCAGCACCTGGGACAGCTTGGAGGAAACGCCACCAGGGTCATCAACACAGAGCTGAAGCCTTTGATGTGGATGTAGGGTCTTAAACACAGAGAGCTCAGGATTTTCTCGTGGATATGATAGGGAGGTATTGGAGGCTGTAAGCAGGGATATGACACAATCCGATTGTGGAGAATCATTTGGGCAGCAGAGGGGAAGCTGGCTCAGGCAGGAAGACCAAGGATGAGGAGTTGCAATGTCCCCATAGAGATATGGACACAAGCAGGGGCAGGGGCGGGAGATGGGGTCATAGAACAGGTTCTGGGTACCAAATGGCCTTGGCTTAAGGGTCACAGGTGGACCTCACCTTACATAATAGGTGGGGGTCATGACAAATTAGGTCATAAATGATGCTTCATGTTGAGGCTTTATGCCAAATCCTATTTGAAGTGACTCACTCTAAAAATGAAATTAAGAAAACAATTCCATTTACAATAGCATCAAAAAGAATAAAATAGCTAGAAATAACAAAAGAAGTGCAGAACTTGTTCACTGAAAACTAAAAACCACCACTGAAAGAAATTTTAAAAGATCTAAGTAAATGGAAAGACATCCCATGTTCATGGATTGGAGGACGTAATGCTGTTAAAGTAGTAATACTGCTCAAATTGACTTGCAGGTTCAATGCAATCCCTATCAAAATTCCGTCAGCATTTTTTTTGAAATGGACAAGTGGATCTTAAAATTCATATAGAAATACAAGAGGCCTACAATGCCAAAACAGTCTTGCAAAAGAACAAAATTGGAGGACTCACACTCCCCAATTTCAAAACTTACTATAAAGTTACAGTAATCAAGACAGTGAAGTACCAGCATAAGGACAGATACACAGATCAACAGAATAGAGCTGAGAGTCCAGAAATGAATCTTTACATCCATGGTCACTCGATTTTCACCAAGGATGTCAAGACCATTCAATGGGGAAAACGACATTCTCTCCAACAAATGGTGCTAGGCCAAACGGAAATCCACAGGCAAAAGGATGAAGTTGGATCCCTGCTTCGCGTATAAAAATGAACTCAAAATGGATCAAAGACCTACATGTGAGAGCCAAAATGATAAAACTCTCCGAAGAAAACCAAGGAGTAAATCTTCGTGACCTTGGATTAAGCCACGGTTTCTTAAAAACAAGCAACACACAAGCAACAAAAGAAAAGCGGATAAAGTGAACTTGGTCAAAATGAAAAACCTCTGTGCTTCAAAGGATGCCGACAAGAAAGTGAAAAGACAATCCTCGGAGTGGGAGAAAATATTTTCCAATCATATTTTAAATGACCAAGACTATCTGGTATTAAAAAAAAAAACTGCTGTGGGAAAGCCTTATCAGGTTCCAGGGGGCAGGTGGGGGGGGGGTGGGGAGGGGGAGAGAACCTCGGGCAATGGACAGGCAGTGGGCGACCTGGCCACGTCTGGTGGGGTGAGTTTATTCGATGAGAATCTACCCACGTAGGAAATTAGGAAAATGAGACTCGGAGGGGAGGGTGGGAGGGAGCAGGGACCCTTGTCCCCGGGGCAGCCACAGTTCTCTGGGAACTCGCTCACAAATTCCCTGAATTCCCCCACATTAATTTTAGAACGAGTCCTCGAAACCCGAGGAGGCCTGGGGCCGGCGCTGGCGCCAGCGCGGGGCAGCTCTCTGGAAGGGGACCGAGCAAGGGAGAGGCTGTCTGGCCTGGCCGGGTCTCCCAGCCAGGCCTCGGCCATGGGAGGGTCACGAGAGGCGTGAGCCGGGGCCAACCCCCGTGCAGGGCGCGGGCCCAGGCTGCGGGCCAGAAGGTCCCGGGGCCCCGAGGCCTCGGTTCCCACTGACATCAGTGCGAGATGTCAGGGGGCCGGGATCGCTGGGGACGGGGCCAGCCACCACCCCCACCCCCCCACCCCCCGCCGCCCCGGGCGAGCATAGCAGAGGCATGAGGCAGGCGGCCCAGGGCTGGGCCGGCCCCCGGTGACTGTTTTATAGAATTAGCTAGTGGGTCTGGCCGCAGGGGGGTGGGGGAGTAGGGGTGCAGATGTCATCGTCCTGGATTTTCCAACGGGCTGCACCCCCCACCCCCTCGCCCCACCTTCTGATTCACAAAATTAATTCCAACAGCTAGAGAGGGGAGCCTGTCAGCAAGGCCAGGGGGTCATAATCACAGGGAATATTAATAGCCCCAGCCCGGCTGCCTGGGGGGCTGGGGTGGGGGGACCTGCCAGAGAGCCTGACTTATTTAGTCTCCTCGTTTATGATGTGGAAAAAGGAGAGTTTGCCCAAGCCCGGGGCGGGAGCTGACCTACCTCAGGGCAGGGACTGCCCACACTGAGGACACACCGCGGGGACCAGCCATCCGGTGGCTCTCTCTCCTCCCTCAGGGAGGACTCCACTTTGTGTCCCCGAGGTGCTCCTCATCCCCAGCCCAGCCTGGAGGGCCTAGGAGGGGAGCGGGGAGATCTGGCTGTGCCCAGTGGCAGATGGGGTGAAGCCAGGTTCATTGGCCAGGTAAGGATGACCCTTCCCCCTGAACTGGGCTCTCAGGAATCCCCCAGGGATGCGTGTGCCCCCACACCGCCCCCCCCCGACATCTTTCCTTATGTTTTGCAAAACCCTCCCCAGGTGGGCCCAACCTGGGCACAAGGGGCCAAGTTAGGGTACAGAAAGTGCCAGCATCCCAGAGTGGCAGATGATGGAAGGAGCCAGGTGCATCAGAGATGGGTGCTGGCCAGGTGAGGACGGGCTCCTTCCTGCACAAGGAGGGCCCCCACCCCTCGGTCACCCCGCCCTTCTTAGCACCCACCCCCAATCTCATCCTGCACTTAATCAACCCTACACACAGCCCCCGCCAAGTTGAGGGATATTTAAAACTGGGAGCTCAGGAAAAGACCCATGCATACACTTGCATGCGTGCAAACACACACACACATGCACACTTCCTCGTACACACACCCTGTGCATAGCCTGTCCCACTAAGGGGAACAGAAATCAGGGCATTGGCAAGCTCTGCCTCTTTCTGACCCCCTAGTCCAGAGAACCTCATTCCAATCAGGCCTCCGGGCTCCAGAGCTCAGGGGGCCAGTGGCAAAGGAGCTAGTGAAGAGAGGCAGCTGGGAAAAGGGTTTGAAGAGAACAAGTTGGTTGGCATGTACAGTACCCACCACGGACAGCCTAGAAAAGCCTCCCCTGGGAAGCCCTCAGCTCCCAGCTGCTCAGCTCCCAGCTGCCAGCCCCGGGACAGACACAGACCGACGGCGACTGGCAGCAGCTGCAGCTGGGAGCCTGCCGAGTCCCGAGCTGGAATGAAGGCGAAACCTGTCCAACAATGAGATCAAGGAGATGGCACCAGTGTCTCCCCAGGGAGCCGAGCGCCGCGTCCCAGGACATTCCAAACTCTGCGAACAAAACATGGGGTGGGAGGCCGGCCAGGCTGGGCCAGTGCCAGGTGACCCCCCCTCCTCCCGCCTCAGCCCTCGACAAGGGGGGCCAGCCTGTGTGGGGGCTGTCCAGGCCCGGCGGTGGGACCGGCTGGGAACGCAGCACGAGCTGCCGGGAAAGCTGCCCACACAAGTCGCCTGGGGACGCGGCGTCCAGACACCTGCCACGTTCCCTCGGCCGGGCGCCGCTCGCCGTGCTCTGCCTGGCCTCCTGGGGGCACGGGCCCCTGTGGAAGACGGTGGGTGACCCAATCAGTGCATCCACCCAGCAGGGTGACTGGGCAAAAGCCTTCGAAGCCTCGATTGATTTGTGCGGGAAGCCAGGCCTGGCTGCTGTCCCCCCATTTCACGGGGAACTGGGGCCCCAAGTGGCACTGTGATTTCTCAAGGCCCCACAGTTAGTGGGTGGCAGGTGCAGGAGTCTCTCCTGGGAGAATCCCACCCTGGGCACTTGCAAACATACCTGGTGCAGGCAGTGGGGATCCACCAAGATACCAGCCTCGGCCTCCCCGACCAATGCTAATTCCAGGGCACAGCTTCCAGAATTGGCAAATTCAACACCTTCATTCTATAAATGGGTTAGCTGAGGTATAAAGGGATGGGGCTTTGCCCAAAGTCATAGCGCAAAGCGGTTTGACATCAGGCCTCCCAATGACGATGCTCATGGGTACCATTTCCCTTTTTTATGTGAGGCAGCTGATGCCAGGAGGCAAGGAGGCTGGACAATGGCCAGTGTGTCCAGGGCTCATAGAGGGAGAAATCCTGATGGCTTCCTGGAAGAGGTGTTCTCCTCAAGAGTCAAGTCCTCTGTGAAACCCATTCCAGTAACCCTAGGTAGAGACAGCAATAGATGAACAAACGAAAGATTGCAAGGAAGACCCAGGCCGTTGGAGCTCAGAGCTATAACTGCCCGTGTGACCTTGTGACTGTCCCTTTCCCTCTCCAGGCCTTGTTGTCCTAATCAGCACAATGGGGACAGAGGATGCTGGCTCCCACCAGGCACAGAGTGGGGTGCTTGCCAGCTCAGAAGTTCCTGGAGCATCATCTGAGATCCAGCTCAAGGCTGCCTAGATCGCATCACTTAGGAGTCCCAAGCCCAAGTGGGGTCCTGGGAGAGGGAGGGGCAGGGAGCTGCTAGCTGAGCCGGGATGTGAAGGCTGAGAAGGAGCCGGGTAAAGGCTCAGAGAGACAAACAGTGCTGGCATTTGCTGGAGAAGCCGTGGGTGGGCAGTGGGGCTGGAGCATGGGCTGGAAGGGTGGGGCCTGGGGTCAGCAGTCTAGGCCATGTTCCATGGATGACAGGAGACTGAGGGCAGGGCCCTGGTGAGCTTGAGCATGGCATGGGGACACTGGAGGAGGTACCTAGGGAAGGGGTCCCCAGTGCACCCAGGCAGGCCTGGGTGGAGCCAGAGCCCAGCCTTTAGGGTTGAGAAAACTCAGGGTGAGAGGCAGGGGGAGTATCTCTCCCTTCTGCCTGCCCCCCATGGATCCTGGACCATAGGCCCCTCGAGGGCAGGCCTGGTGACTCGGTGCTGACCCCCCAGCGAGTGCGGCACCCACACTCTCCACTCAGAGGGCCCCCTCTGCCTGGACCAGGTCACACTGACCGAGGGCACGTCTGACAGGCGGCCTCCTCCCGCAGCAGCCGCGTCTGGCTGCCCCGGCTCCTTCCAGAAACCCGTGGTTCAAATGTCCACACCGCAGAGGCGGCAGAGCGAGCAAGGAGGTGAGGAGCCCGAGAGGACTTTGTCCGTCCCAACCAGCTCAGACCCACTGGGCACCATCCCTGTGTGGGCTCTGAGCTCGGCGGGAGGCCAGTGAGGGGGAGGCAGGGCCTAAGCCTCGGCAGCCTGGAGGGGGCAGAGGTCCGAGAGCCAGGACTCAGGGGCGCTGGGCAGTGGGTGCCAGCCCCAGGTGGGACCTGGAGGAGGTGGGCCTCGGCCAGAGGAGAGGAGATGGGAGGGAGGAGAAGGGCAGGAGGGCCAGGGGTCAGGGACTGGTAGGCACGGCAGGAGTCTGCAAGGGAGCGGGGTGGGGGGGATTCAGTGGGG
>PVIY010041050.1:0-21930 GCA_004026745.1 Myrmecophaga tridactyla | reverse complement strand
TCCTGCTCTTTTCTGGTTGTTATTTGCATGAAATATCTTTTCCCAACCTTTCACTTTCAACCTATGTTTATCTTTGGGTCTAAGATGTGTTTCCTGTAGACAGCATATAGAAGGATCCTGTTTTTTAATCCATTCTGCCAGTCTATGTCTTTTGATTGGGGAGTTCAATCCATTAACATTTAGTGTTATTACTGTATGGCTAGTACTTATTTCTACCATTTTGCCTTTAGGATTTTATATGTCATATCTAATTTTCCTTCTTTCTACACTCTTCTCCACACCTCTTTCTTTTGTGTTTTTGTATCTGTTTGTAGCGCTCCCTTTAGTATTTCTTGCAGAGCTGGTCTTTGGTCACAAATTCTCTCAGTGATTTTTTGTCTGAAAATGTTTTAATTTCTCCCTCATTTTGAAGGACAATTTTGCTGGGTATAGAATTCTTGGTTGGCAGTTTTTCTCTTTTAGTAATTTAAATATATCATCCCATTGTCTTCTCACCTCCATGGTTTCTGCTGAGAAATCTACACATAGTCTTATTGGGTTTCCCTTGTATGTGATGGATTGCTTTTCTCTTGCTGCTTTCAAGATCCTCTCTTTCTCTTTGACCTCTGATCTTCTGACTAGTAAGTGTCTTGGAGAACGTCTATTTGGATCTATTCTCTTTGGGGTATGCTGCACTTCTTGGATCTGTAATTTTAAGTCTTTCATAAGAGTTGGGAAATTTTCAGTGAAAATCTCTTCCATTAGTTTTTCTCCTCCTTTTCCCTTCTCTTCTCCTTCTGGGACACCCACAACACGTATATTTGTGCACTTCACATTATCATTCAATTCCCTGAGTCCCTGTTCATATTTTTCCATTTTTTCCCCTATAGTTTCTGTTTCTTGTTGGATTTCAGATGTTCCATCCTCCTGTTCACTAATCCTAACCTCTGTCTCTTGAAATCTACCAATGTAGGTTTCCATTGTTTTTTTCATCTCTTCTACTGTGCCTTTCATCCCCATAAGTTCTGTGATTTGTTTTTTCAGACTTTCCATTTCTTCTTTTTGTTCATTCCTTGCCTTCTTGATATCCCCCCCTCAATTCATTGATTTGGTTTTTGATGCGGTTTTCCATGTCTGTTCGTATATTCTGAATTAATTGTTTCAGCTCCTGTATCTCATTTGAACTATTGGTTTGTTCCTTTAACTGGGCCATATCTTCAGTTTTCCTGGTGTGATAGGCTATTTTTTGCTGGCGTCTAGACATTTAGTTAGCTTAATTAGTTTATTCTGGAGATTGCTTTCACTTCTCTTACCTAGGGTTTTCTTGCTAGATGTATTTGTTATATAACTGTTCTTTGACCTCTAGTTCAGCTTTTTCTGGACCTCTAGCTTAGGTTTTGTTTAACAGAGGATAATTTTTTAGTTCTTGTTTCTTGCCCTGCTTGTATGGTGCCTTTTCCCTCCCCACCCTTAGGAGGGTTTACATAGGTATTATAGACTCCAGCTGGGTTTTCCCAGACTAAACTGGCCTCCTACCAGGGGGAAGGAGTCACCTGTGTCAGTTTTCCCTGAGGGTGAGACCCAGCAGGTTGAAAGACTTTCCTGTGAAGCCTCTGGGCTCTGTTTTTTCTTATCCTGCCCAGTATGTGGTGCTTGTTTGCCTGCAGGTCCCACCAGCAAAAGATGTTGTGGCACCTTCAACTTTGGCAGACTCTCCTTGCTGAGGGCATGGTGGAGACAGAGGAGAGGTTATAGGCTGGTTTTAATGGCTTCAAACTGCCAAGCCCTGGGGTCTGAATTCCTTGAGGGAGGGATTCTACCTGCGTTTGACTTCCCCCCTCCCCTGGGGAAGGCACAGGTGGGAGACAGCCCTGAAAGCAGTCCATTTCTGCCTATGCCTGGGGCAGTTGCAGCCCGAGTCCTGTGCTAAATCCAGAGGCAGCCAAGCCTCCATATAAACACAGCCACAAAAACCTCTGTTTCCTCCCCTTTCCTCTTTTTCTGTTAGCCCATTGAGTGACCTCCATCTTGACCAGGTTCACCTGAGCTGGGGGCCTATTTTTAGTTGTCAGAATTTGTTAATTATTTCCACAATAGGCGTTTAATTGTGCTCAGTCCCTGCTGCTGGTAAATTTCCTTTCCTTTCCCCTCTGGGAAGCAGCCTGTGGGGGAGTGGTTGCCAGCCACCATGGTTTGGGGAAATCACAGTTCTGGGGAGGCTCACAGCCGGTCCACCTGGTCCAGACTGGGGTACGCTGTGTGTCCGGTCACTGACATGGCTCCGGGAGCTGTTCTGTACTGTTTCTGGTTATTTAGTAGTTGTTCTGGAGGACGAACTAAAATGCGCACATTGCTAAGCCACCATATTGGCCACCCGGAAGGTTTTATTTTTTTCTGGCTTGCAGTTTTGAATTATGTGGTCTCTCTTTTGGTGCACCCCACAACCGTATATATACTTGTAATGGATTGTCCTGAGGAAAGAGCTTTCTGACATCCAGCTTGCCTTCAGGAAATGATTTCCAAGCCAGCCTCCCCAGAGGAGTGTGTCATCCAGCATCCACCTACAGAGATTAAACCTTCAGTGCCTGCTAACCTTGTAACCACCTCCCCTGGGCAAACAGCCCTCATGCATCTGTCTGTAGTGACTAATCCTGTTTTACCAGATGAAACTGCAGTGGAATGCCCTGAGGAAATAAGCTTGAAAGACATTTCTATTTCTCTTCATTATGCACCCCCACCACCCCTCTTTTCTTCAAGGCTTATAACTAGGCTAATGTCCCAACAGGTCCCAAAGGTGAGGTACAAAGTGTGGCCCATCAAGAGGTATGGTATACTCCAAAAGTTCTGCATCAATTTTCCAATCAGTATAGACAGGAATTAGGGGAATATGTGTGGGAATGGATATTAAGGGTGTGGGATAATGGTTGAAGGAATATAAAGTGGATCAAGCTGAATTTATTGATATGGGCCCACTAAGCAGAGACTCTATATTCAATGTTGTAGCTTGAGGGGTAAGAAATAGTGTTAACAGTTTGTTTGGATGGTTGGCTGAAACATCCAATGTAGATCCAGAGGCTTAGAAAGATTGAAATGTTAGAGTGGGTTTATCATGGAAGACATGCTCATATACCCCAGACCCTTTCGTATCTTTCACCAGAACCTTGAGAAATAAATTTGTGAGACTAGCTCTATCATCCCTGTAGAGCTCTGTAGTCACCCTTCTCTGTAGGTCAGATATTATTGTGGGAATTCCTGTCACTGAGCTAGAATCCTTAAACACAAAGGGGATGATCAGATCCTGAGCTGGCAGAAGCTATGTGGTGACAGTTGATCACCATAGGCTAGATGAGTGTGGCATCATAATGGACAGTAGACTCAAAGTAGCAGTCAAAATAAAATATGATTTGCAGAGGCTTGTGGCATTGGCTAGTAGATCATGGGGTAGCTACTGAATTCTTGTTTGAGCCACATAAGCAGAATTTTAGGTCAAATGAACAGAAGTCTAACTTGAATTACAAAAACAGAGTCATGTCCCCTTAATCAATTCCCAGACTTGAGACAGTTTACAGACTCAGAGTCCCTTGAATGAGGGGTGGGCTGGGTATCCTTGGGGAATACCACTTTACAATGCCCCATATTTACACTGTTACCCTTCCTCTCAGCCTTCCCATGGAGACTTATGGCCTTTTACCAGTGTGACTGTGCATTGGGGAAAAGAAAATGGTCAAATATTTCAGGGATTACTAGACATTGGCTCAGAAGTGACACTAATTCTAGGAGACCCAAAACATCACTCTGGTCCACAAATCACAACAGGGGCTTATGGAGATCAGATGCTCAGTGCAGTTTTAGCTCAGGTCCAGCTCACAGTAGGTCCAGTGTGTTCCTGGACCCATTCTGTCATTATTTCCCCAGTT
Source organism: Myrmecophaga tridactyla (assembly GCA_004026745.1). NCBI lineage: Eukaryota > Metazoa > Chordata > Mammalia > Pilosa > Myrmecophagidae > Myrmecophaga > Myrmecophaga tridactyla. The sequence goes on along the minus strand of PVIY010041050.1, from coordinate 18,034 downwards.
CCAGAATGCATAATTGGAATTGACATATTCAGCAGCTGGCAGAATCCCCACCTTGGTTCTCTGATTCATGGAGTTAGGGCTATTATGGTAGGAAAGGCCAATTGGAAGCCACTAGAACTGCCCCTACCTAGTAAACTATTGAATCAGAAGCAATACTGATTCCTGGAGGGATTATAGAGGTTAGTGTCACTCTTAAGGTCTTGAAGGATGCAGGGCTGGTGATTCCCTCCACATCCTCATTCATCTTCCTATTTGGCATGTGCAGAAAACAGATGGATCTTGGAGGGTAACAGTGTATTATCATAAACTTAACTAAATGGTGACTCCTATTGCAGCTGCTGTTCCAGATGTGTGTCATTGCTTGAGCAAATCAACACATTATGGTTTTGTTTGAATTTGATTTGGTGTGTTTTCCTTCCTACATTTTAGGGATAACTTTCTATTGCCATTTGGCTTCTGCAGTGAAGCCAGTGGTGATTTTTATCTTTGTTTTGCCCTATATAAGTGTGATATTTGTCTTTGGCTGCTTTTAAGATTTTCTTTTTGTATTTAGTTATCATCAATTTGATTATAATGTACATTTGTGTGCTTTTGTTTGTGTTTATCTTTGTGAGTCACTGAGCTTCCTAATGTCAGGTAGTATTATGAAACAATGTTGGGATGTAATTTCTTCAATGTTTTTCTTTGCTTTTTTTGCTAGAAGTAACCATACTGTGTATTTTGCAGGCACAGTTGTCAAAGATTACAGTCACTGCTGACACCAACCTCAAGTTTGGGGAGATTCTAAACCCATCCCCAGGATTGAAATTTCTCTAGAAGTGCTCAGAGAACTTACTTTAAGCTATTATATTCATGGTTCAGTTGATTACAAGTAAAAGATACATATTAAAATCCACCAAAGGAAAAGATGCATAAGGCAGAGCTAAATATGAAAATTCCATTGTCCTCTTCTACAAATTCAGGACATCTTACTCTCTTGGGGAATTGATATGGGAAAACATGCAGTGACATGTGCTGGTTTACACATGTATCAGTGTACACTGTTTTATTAGGACTTCATTACATAGGCATGATTGATTGATTACCTACATAGTTGAACTCAGTGTCCAGGTTGACTGATCCCATGTGAACAGAATTCCTACACAAAATTATTTAGTTGGTTTTTCTTGGGTGGCCAGCTCCAACCTAAGAGTATTTATTAGGTATGCTAAGATCCAGCATAGTCAGACCCCGCTGTAAACAAAGACACTCTTCTCAGGTATTACATAGATTACCTGCAAGAAGCTGAGGACAAGGACCAGAACTTGCTTTTGGTTAGGCCAAATTATTTACTACACAGGCCATCCCTGGCCTTTTGTCAAGGTTCTCTGCAGCAAGGAGATCATGTTTGTCTGAGCATATGAATTTAGTATAGCATTCATGTGATAGGCACAGCAAAAGTATCATTAGGGATATGTGCAGCATTTGGCAGAACCAGCATTGGGTAGGAATGGATTTAAGGAAACAGCTAGTTGGTCCTATAAAGCCATTCCCTTTAATTACCTCTATCAGTACCTTACCATAAATATGTACAAACCTATTTAGCACAGAAATCAGCTGATGGTAAGCTAAATGCAGTTCTTCCTCAAGCCAGTTATTTCCATTGATAGTCATGTGATACAACTTAAATCAAATTCTTAACATAGCTGACCATCAATATCATTATTATCAATTACCAGAAATGCCAGCATTACATCATATTGCTGTATACTGTAACCTGAAAAAGGTTTTTTCTTCTTCTGAAAAAGAAGAATCAAAATAGACTTCCATGTAATTAGAGTTCCACTCTGTCATAAAAATTGCCCAGTCCATCAACCTATTATGTGGCCAAATTGTCTCCTGGAGCATGGCCATTCAGGTTTGCAGGATTCCATCTGACATTGTCATATTCCACAATCAGCAGTGGTCTTGTATTTGACTTCATTTTTTCAGACATCTTGTATTATTGAGCATTTCTTGACATTCCAGTGAAATATTGGGTTTCCTTCACCATATAAGCCATTTATTCATTCCATTACCCTAGGCTATGGTTAGTCCTATTCTCTATTATTGAATTTTACTCCAACTTTTTCACCTTTGGAAGGGATGTTAGGTTTGGCAAATGTGCTGGTCTACACTGCCAGCAGCAATGGTAGTCTAGCAAATGCCTCTACTAAATCCACTTCCATCCATACAGAATAGGGTTGCACATAACTAATGGGCTATGTGTTGCCACCAAATTTGACATATGGAATGAAGGCACAATCCACCCCATCAGGTCCATAGGAATTCTGATATAAAAACTTAAAGGTATGATTCTAGTTTCTTGCTTGAGAATTTTTCCTGCATCTAACTGCAGCCCTGTTTGAGGAACTACTGCATCAGGTAAGAAAAAATAATGTTGAGATGCTCTGCAGAATAAAGAAAAAAGCATGGTCATGTCACCATCTTCCTCCCATGGGAAGAATTGTACAAGCATACAAACACCTTCTCCCAAGCCTCCTTCCTCATATTGCTGAGTTTTTAAATGCTTTTACTGGAAACACTCCTATGATCCCTCTCATGTGTAGAAATAAACACAAATTCATTAATGTGTAAGCCAGTCCTTCACTATTTATCAAATGTTTCAGATATAGATTTCAAATCTTGATTAAGTCATTCCTCTGAGGATGAAGATATGTTCTTTGGTTTGAGGAAATTTTGTTTGGTTGGAAAGAGGTGAAGTATTTTCTGTCCTTGTTCTTTCAGTATATTATGAGTATTTGCATCTACCACCAGGTAAGATAAGCACAGTTCAGAGTAAGTCTCTATTCCTAACAAGATCAATTTTTAGCCTGCGAGGTCTACAGACATCAGTCTGACTTGCCTGAAGGGCCCATTCCCTACGTAATTTCCAGTATAGTTATCACAGATTCTTTCTCTCTTGTTGACAGACAAAAGATCTTATTTAAATTTTTGCACCTCAGAGTGTACAAGAAGAATAAGTCTACATTTAGCCCATCTCTTTTTTACTGCAGCCATACACCCCTTCTCACAATATCCACTTATATCCTGGAGACTGATGGCCACTTCAAGCAAGCATTCAGCTTATCACCTCACTGGTTCACCACCTCACCAGTTCCAGTCACCTATTGATCCTGGAAAGGGATTTTATTGATGGTCATTGATATGTCTTGTTTTAATGCACCCTGCAAATTCCCATTGTGATTTGCATGAGGGTGCTCCATATAGTCTTCCTTTTAATAGGTCAGATTTTTGTTCAACTTTTACCTGAACATATGGCCAGGCCATTGGCCACCACCCATGAATTAGTAAAAAAAAAAAAAAAAAAAAAAAAAAGGTGCTAATGGAATGCAATTCAGCCCACTGAGCTGATTTATTTTATATTCTTCAGTCAGAGTGGCTGTCTTCCAAATGGAATTTACCTTGGAACTGCTTTCCATAAAATAAACAGCTCTTTCTTGATCAATATAGAGATGTTCAGAGGACACTATCTATTCTAGTTTGCTAGCTGACAAAATGCAATATACCAGAAATGGGATGGCTGTTAAAAAAGGGAATTTAATAAGTTACAAGTTTACAGTTCTAAGGCCATAAAAATGTCCCAATTAAAGCAATTCTATAGACATGTCCAATCTAAGGCATCCAGGGAAAGATACCTTGATTCAAGAATGCCGATGACGTTCAGCATTTCTCTCTGAGCTGTTAAGGGCACATAGAGAACATGGCAGGTCTGAGAGCTTTCTCTCCAAGCAATAGGACCAAAGAAGTCCTCATGTGGTCATTCTCAGTGGTAAAGAAGCTCTTTGCTCATGAGCATCTCCTTGTATTTCCCAAGTAACATATACCAGTGTAAACAATTTCCATCATAATATGAAACTCTCCTGGGAACTATCTTCTCCAAGGCAGCATTTCTTCAACATCATGAAAGACATTATGGATATTTCAGGTTTGAGATTATTTTTGCCTTTCAGTCAGGGGGGCAATCTCAAAGTCCAACAAAAGTTAGTAATGGAAATTTCATGGTTCAAAATCCTAGCAGTCACCTTTGGTTAGCACTCACAGGCTTTTGTCATAAACTACAGTATGCACTGCATACAGGGTTATTGTACAGAAAATCAAAGGCCTATGTGGACTCAGGCAGTTTTGTTGGCTCCCATTTCACCTATCCAACCAGTATTGGCACATGTGCTGATTTTCATGCCTTCTGTTTTACTACATGATGTAAGGGAAGCATTCCCAGTTGAACTAAATATCTTTCCACATAATGCATTGAAATAAAAGAAATGGGTTCACTTCCCAGAAGTTATGGTCAAATATTCCATTTTCATCCAAATCTTCACCTTCATCCCATCACCAATATATTCACATATTTTCTAAATCTAATATTGCCTCACCAGCCTGGTGTAGAAACTACACCAACCAGCTTTGGATTCTCAGCACATTGGGCTTTCATGTCAGATTCCCATAAACATCTCTTGTCCACTCCTTGACAGTACAACAGCAGGGATGGGACCAAGGGATCTAGGCCCTCTCAGCAGTCCTTGTTTGATTAGCATGAAGGACTAATGCCCAAGGTAATTGGAGGTCAGTTTTTCAATTGTCATCTTTGCCTTACACCTTTTAGGATTCTTCATTCTAGGGTGAATAATGCTGATTTATTTAGCATCGTTCAATGATGGGGGACAAACAGGAACTACCATGGGCCCATCCACCTTCTTACAGGGCTGCTTCAAGACTGTTGTTTTTACATCCCATCATTTTCTGTTTTATTCATCCCATTTCTGAGTAAACATTTCCACTCTATGGGCATGAGTGGAATATGCTTGATTTTCTGCTTTATCTTTCAGTTGTGTGTTTTCTTACCTGTCTGTTATTTCAGCACAACTTGTCCCTTTAGAAATGGCTCTGAGGCTCATGGCTATAGCTTCAATGGTCTAGGTTCCAAGCCTTGCCCATTATCAACATCTGTCCCAGCACTCTCTTATACTTTCATTTTACTTATTAGATACAACAATAAACAAGGTATCATATATAATGCTTTTTTCTTGCTACTTTGCATTTCTTTGTACATCCAGTCAGCCATTTCCCCAGAGTTGGTTTCATCACACTTAAATGCCATTGTGAACCCTTACATCTAGTAATGATTGCAGCACAATGACACTTCTATACCATGAGTGACACTGAATACACAAAATATCCATTTTGTATATATTTGAAGTTTTCCCCAATACACAGTTGATTTTTAAAGATATCAATGGAGATATCAAGGGTTAACATCAGCGGGTTAACAGAGATGGAGAGGGAGAAGAAGAAATGCAGGCAGGGCTATATGTCATATTAAATAAAAATATTTAAAATCTATATATGATTCCTAGAAATATGAAAAGAAAGAAAACCCAGAGTAAAAATGAGCCAAAGACTTGAGCAGGAATGTCACAAGGAAGGGAATGGCAAATAAGCATATGAAAATGTGCTGTTATTAGGCAACAGAGAAATTCAAAATAAAACCACAATGTTACACATCTATAGATAGGTTACAATATGAAAGGCAGAGCCCTATTGCAATCAATGGCAGAGTGAGAGACTCCAAGGGTCATCCCTTCACAGCAGTTTTTAACAACCAAGAATTGGCAATAACATAGTCCTCAAAGTACCAAAAACCAGTTATGAATTGCACTAAAGGATTGAGTGTTGAATGAAGAAAAGGTATCTGAAAAGTGGTAGGTAAGTTCATCATATTTTATTTTCCACTCTTGTGTATTCCAGTGCAGGCATACAACTCTCCAGCAAGGTTTCCTTCCTACAGTAACTCTGCTCTCCTGATGATTTTGATCTTTTAACACTACTATCTCAACATAAGACCTCCATGGACTGTGAAAGAGGCATTTATCACTCATCAGTTATCCAAATACTTCCTTAAATTTTCAACCCCCTTGTAGTTAGGCAGAGATGTAAGTCCAAGTCTGAATAATGGACTTGGGGGAAGTGATATGTCTTACTTCTTGGCCAAACCTTTGAAATCCTTACAAGGATTTCCATGCAATCCTTTCCTTTGTATTAGCCCATCTCTGAGGGCAGAAGTGCAGAGGCATAGCCAAAGTCAGTGATACCACCTCAATAGCCTAGTCACATTGTGGAAGGCATGTGCATGGGAGACTCATCTGGCACATCATCTCTGGTGCAAACATGAAAACTTTTCTTGTATAAAGATGACTAAGATTTTCAGGGTAATGTGCTACTGCAGTGTAGAAACACCTATATTAACTGTGCAAAGATTGGTAACAATAGTGCAATGCTGCTGAAAATAAACATAAAATATTGGTTTAGCTATCTGGGGGTGGGCAGTGAGGAAACTAATGTGGGAGGCTGGAAAGAAGGCAAAACACTGGCTGATGCTTACTGGTTGCTTGTGATTATTTGGCAGACCATTTACCAATTGAACTTGTAGCTGAATAGGAAGATGTTGAAAAACAGAACCTTAGTATTATATGTGGGTGCTACTATTTTGTAAAGGAGAGAAAGTAAGAGGGAGAAAGAGAGACATTCAGGAAAGAAGTGGCCTGTTTGCCAGCAGACAAAACAGAGTAGAGAAAATTCAGATACTTGCAGTCTTACAAATTTGTAAAAAAACAAACAAAAAACTGCTTTTAGATCCAGATTCTGAAACAATGGTGTTTTAAAAAGGCTTTGAGTCAAAATTTTGAAAAATGCCTGAGGTGCACATAAGGACATTTATCAGTTGATTAATATGTATCAGGGCACTCAACAATAAAAAGATAAACAACCCAATTATAAAAAGGGCAAAAGACATGAATAGACATTTCTTCAAAGAGGTAATATAAATGACTAAAAAGCACAAGAAAAGATCCTCATATTCACTACCTATTAGGAAAATGGAAATCAAAGCCACAAGGAGCTATCATCTCGCACTCATTAAACAAACTATCAAACTATTAAACAAAGAGGAAACTACAAGTATTGGAGAGGATGTGGAGAAATAGGAATGCTTATTCACTGCTGGTGGGAATGTAGAACAGTACATCCACTGTGTAAAATGGTTTGGCAGTTCCTCAGAAAACTAAACACTGAGTTTGGCTTTGACCTGGCATTTCTTCTACTCAATCTATACTTAGCACATCAGTTTAAAAATATTATGTACCACAGAAAAGCCATGTTTTTTTAATTTTATTTTTTAAATACAAAAAAAATCAAACAAATGCAAACATTCCTATTTTGATCATTCCATTCTAGATATATAATCACTAATTCACAATATCATCACATAGTTGCATATTCATCATCATGATCATTTCTTGTAACATTTGCATCAATTCAGAAAAAGAAACAAAATGAAAACAGAAAAAAAATTATACATACCATACCCCATACCCCTCCCTTTCACTGATCATTAGCACTTGAAACTAAATTTATTTTAACATTTGGTTCCCCTATTATTTATTTTTATTCCATATGTTCTTCTCATCTGTTGACAAGGTAGATAAAAGGAGCATAAGACGCAAGGTTTTCACAATCACACAGTCACACTGTGAAAGCTATATCATTATACAATCATCTTCAAGAAACATGGCTACTGGCACACAGCTCTACATTTTTAGGCAGTTCCCTCCAGCCTCTCCATTACATCTTGAATAACAAGTTGGTATCTACTTAATGTGTAAGAATAACCTCCAGGATAACCTCTCAACTCTGTTTGGAATCTCTCAGTCATTGACACTTTGTCTCATTTCACTTTTCGCCCTTTTGGTTGAGAAGGCTTTCTCAATCCCTTGATACTGAGTCTCATCTCATTCTAGGGTTTAGAAGAGCCATGTTTTAATCCTGATTTAGTTTTGTGGAGGCAGCCATTTCTTTTAATCCTAATTCAGCATTGTAGGGCAGAAAGTTTTGATTAGATTATTTCCACAGAGAGGTGGCTGTGCCCATTCCAGGTTGGTCTTGATTAGTTTACTGGAGTCCTTTTAAAGAGGTAACATTTTGGAGAAAGCTGACAGAGCAGAAATGGCAGAGCCAAGGGAAGCTTCAGAGCAGAGCTGACATAGATATTGACACTTGGAGATCAGACACATGGATATTTGGGGATGCTTAGAGCCCAGCAGATGTTGCCATGAGATGTTAAGAAGCCAGAACCTGGTGAAAGCCTATGGAAGCCAAGAGATTAAAGCCAGCCCCAGAGAAGCAAAGCAAAGAATGACCACAAGAACAGAGGCTGAAAGCAAAGGAGCCCAGCAGCATGAAACCAGCAGATGCCAGCCAAGTGATTACCTAGCTGACAGAGGTGTTCCTGACCCATCGACCTTCCTTGAATTAAGGTATCTTTCCTTGGATGTCTTGGCTTCAATATTTTTATAGGTTTGGAACTGTAAACTTGTAATATTAAATTCCCCTTTTAAAAGCCATTCCAGTTCTGGTATATTGCAATCCAGCAGTTACAAACTAAAACACTTAGTATATACTCAATATATACCCAGAAGATCTGAAAGCAGGGATATGAACAGATATTGGCACACCAATATTATAGCTGCATTATTTACAATTGTCAAAAGATGGGAACAATCCAAGTGTACATAACCTGATGACTGGATAGTTAAAATGTGGTATATATATATGATGGAATATTACTCAGCAGTAAGAAGGAATGAAGTCCTGAAGCATGTGACAACATGGATGAACCTTGGGGACGTTATGTGAATGTAATAAGTCAGACACAAAAAGACAAATACTGAATGATTTCACTACTAAGAATGAATTAGAATATGTAAACTCATAGTTATAAAAGATAGATTATAGGTTACCAAGAGATAGGAAGAAGCTACAGAATGGGGAGTAAATACCTCATACGTACAGAATTTTTAACATTGTTGAACTTAAATGTTTGTAAATGGATAGAGGTGATGGTAATTCATTATTGGGATTATAAATAATAGTGCTGAATTGTATGCAAATATGGTGGAAAGTAGTTGTTTAGAGTCATGTATGTCATCAGAAGGAACACTGGGAGTTAAAATATGGGAATATATAGTACAGTGAACCTGATGATGGATGATGTTTATGGCCATAATTACAAATAAATTCTATCAGGAACTAGAAAAAAAATGGATGACAGTTGTACAAAGAATTAATAAAAGAGTGGTATATGGCAACAATACCCAATGCAAAGTACAGACTATAGTTAACAGTAATAGCTTAATATTCTTTCATGACGAGTAATAAATGCACCACATAAACACTAGGGGTCAACAGTAGGGGTAGTAAGAAGTGTTTGGGGTTTTCTTTTTTATTTCTCTTTGTTACTTTTATCTTTAGAGTAATGAAAATTTTCTAAAATTGATTGTGATAATGAGTTCACACCTATGTGATGATAATGTGGGATATTGATTGTGAGCTTTGGATGGATTAAATGGTATGTGAATACATCTCAATAAAATTTTCAGTAAAAATATCCAATGAAAACCTATAGTATATCTGAATTGCACTCAATGAGAACATCTTAGCTCATGTTTCCTCTGCAATCAGTGAAATAGCAATTGATATCTTAATTGCTCCTTTTGTACCAATATATGCACTGTAGGGGGCCCAGAAGGAGAAGAAAGAGAAAGGCGCAGAGAGAATATTTGAAGAAATAATGGCTGAAAACTTCCTAAATGTAACAATTGACATTCATATACAAATCTAAGATGCTCAATGAACTCCAAGTAGAATAAAGCAAACAGACTCATACCATAACCTATTAGAGTCAAACTACCCAATGCAAACAATAAAGAAAGAATTCTGCAAACCTCAAGAGGGAAGCAACTTGTCATAAACAAGGGAGCACCAATAAGATTGTGAACTTCTTATCAGAAGCCATGGAGGCAAGAAGGTAGGGAGATGACATATTTAAGGTGGTGAAAGAAAAAAATTGCCAACAAAGAATTTTTTTTATATGGCAAAACTGTCTTTCAAAAGTAAGTGAGAAATTGACTTCTGGGAAGATGGCCAAATAGAGTAGCTCAAGATTAGCCCTGCTCCATGAAAAAGTTAGAGAAGGGACAGGATGGCAACTGAGGTTGTGATTCAGGAGTGCAGCTGACATGGGGGAGCCTTCTGCATCTCATAGGGCACCTTGGTTGCAGAGGTCAAGAAATTGAGAGGCTGAAAGCTGGAGCCTGGCATGGAGGTGTGGAGCCTGTGGGAGTGCACAGACAGGAGCTAGGGACAAGAAGTAAGTCAGGCTGCCTTCCTTGGGCATTCTACCCTCACCAGCACAGCCCCATGACCAGTGACTCACCCCACACCCCATGCACCCGAACCTGGTCACCTGCACCCAATCCCCATGTTCCAGGTGTCCCCACCCCACCAGCCTCCAGTTCATGTACCTGCCCCAACTCCACCCCAAGCACATCCCAACCCATCTTTCCTGCACATCTTGCAAGCACTACCTACCACTCCCTGTTCCCTGCAGGCTGTTGCCAGCACATAAAGGCTGCGGGCACTAACCTCCATACCCAGGCTACCCCTGCCCCCCTGCCCAAAGGGTTGCGCAACCTCACCCCACCCCTCCCAAGCTCTGCACATCAGTTTACAGCACTCCTAGGCCCACACATGTGCATGGGCCCCCAATCATGTCATTAAGCTCTGGGAACCACACTTTACAGCAATCCTAGAACCATGCATGTGCATGGCCCTCAACCACACTTACCAGCTCTGAGAAAGTGCTGATCTGCATAACCAGGTCACATCCGCCCCCAATCCATGAAGGCATAATGCTGACCTGCTGCCGCAGCTCTATGCATATGCACGAAGGGTCCCAAGCCTTAGACCAGTGCATGCCAGGGTTCTGCCCCAAATACTGGTGTACCCACACAGCTACATCCTCCCTGGCTGCTGAGTGTCCACATTCACAAGCATCAGCATAACATCTCCAACCTGCACCTATACCTACGCTGAAATAAATCACCACCCTAAGTGCCCCACCTTGTACTCTGCTTCTGCTGTACAACCATCCTGCAAACACAAAGCCTTAGACTTCTGAAAGAAATCAACTCCCAAAGTAAATCAATCAAGATATTTACATACCATGAAGACAGCAGAAGATCACTAAGTATATCACAATGCAGATAGATATATAGCCCTGTCTAATGACCAAATTAAAACACCGGAGGAGACACAGACATTGGAATGACTAATCAAAGACATTCATACAACTCTACTTAATATAATAAGTGGAATAGCAAATGACATAAAGGACATCAAGAAAACAGTAGAAGAGCTTAAAGAGGAACTTGAAAGAATACATAGAAAAATAGTGGCCATTATAGAAATTAAAGAATCTACTGACCAAATAAAGAACATTTTAGAGGCACACAATACCAGATTTGAAGAGATAGAAGGAAGAATAAGTGATAGAGAGGACAGGATAACTGACTTCAAAGACTCAAAACAGCAAATGGCAAAAAAAGATAGAAAAAACTGAATTGAATCTCAGGGAAATGATACAAAAAACAAAGTGCACAAAAGTAAGAATCATTGGTGTCCCAGAAGGAAAAGAGAGGAGTAAAGGGCTAGGAAGCATAGTTGCGGACATAATAGGGGAAAACATTCCAACCCTCATAAAGGACAAAATATACAAGTCAAAGAAGCCCAAAAACCCCCAAACAGAATAAGTCCAAACAGGCCTTCCCCAAGACATGTACTAATCAGTCTGTCAAATGTTGAAGAGGAGGAGAAAATCCTGAAAGCCGCAAAAGAAGAACATTCTCCAACATAAAAGGGAAGCCAAATGAGACTGAGTTCAGACTACTCAACTAGCACCCTGGAGGCAAGAAGGTAGTGGTATGATATACTCAAGATCCTGAAAGAGAAAGACTTCAACCCAAGAATTCTGTACCCAGCCAAATTGTCCCTCAAAACTGAGGGTGAGATTAACATTTTCACAGACAAAGAAGTTCTGAAAGAATTTGTTAACAACAGACTGGCACTACAAGAAATACTGAAAGGAGTTCTGCTGGCTGAAAAAAAAGACAGGAGAGGGAGGTCTGGATGAGGGCACAGAATTGAAGAGTACCACTAAGGGTAATTTAAAGAATGCAAAGAGAAAAAGGGAGAATATATAGATCTGACAAATAAAATAAAAAGGATAAGATGGTGGATTGAAGAAATGTCTTTTCAGGAATAACTTTGAATGTTAATGGACTAAACTTACCAATTAAAAGATACAGATTGGCAGAATGGATTAAGAAACATAATCCAGCTATATCCTACTTACAAGAGACACATCTTAGACACAATGATACAAATAGATTGAAAATGAAAGGATTCAAAAAGATTTCCATGCAAGTTGTAACCAAAAGAAAGCAGGAGTAGCTATACTAATATTGGACAAAATAGACTTTAAATTTAAAGACATCAAAAGAGAAAAAGAAGGACATTATATACTAATTAAAGGGTTAATTCCTCAAGAAGATATAACAATCATAAACGTTTATGCTCCCAATCAGGAGCTCCAAAGTGTATGAGACAGACATTGGCAAAACTGAAGGGAGTGTTGGATGTTTCGACAATAATTGTAAGAGACTGTATTACATCACTGTCCTCTATAGACAGAACAACCAGATAAGAAGCTCAACAAGGAAGTAGAGAAGTTAAATATCTTGATTTAGACCTAACAGACATATATAAGTCATTGCACCCCAAAGCACAAGGTTACACATTCTTCTCTAGTGCTTATGGAACATTCTCCAGTATAGATCATATGCTGGGGCACAAAATGGGTCTTTATAAATTTAAAAACATTGAAATTATTCAAAGCACTTTCTCTGATCACAGTGGGATGAAGACAGATTTCAATAACCACCAGAGAAGAAGAATATTCGCAAATATATGAAGATTAAATAACACACTCTTAAAAAAAACACTGGGTCAAAGAAGAAATCACTAGGGAAATCAATAGCTATCAGGAGGTGAATGAAAATGAGAATACAATTTATCAGAACTTATGGGATGTGGCAAAGGCTGTGCTGAGAGAGAAATTTATTGCCCTAAATGCCTATATTAAAAAACAAGAAAGAGCAAAAATTAAGGCTTTCACAGCACACCTGGAGAAACTCAACAATGAACAGCAAACTAACTCCAAAGCAAATAGGAGAAGAGAAATAACAAAGATTAAAGCAGAGATAAATGGGAGAACAAAAGAACAATAGAAACAATAGAACAAAAGAAACCAAAAGTTGGTTCTTTGAGAAAATCAATAAAATTGATGGGCCACTAGTAAGACTGAAAAAGGAAAAAAGAGAAAGGATGCAAATAAGCAAAATCAGAAATGAGAAGGAGTGCATTACCACAGGCCCTGAAGAAATAAAAGAAATCATAAGAGGATACTATGAACAACCATATGTCTACAAATTAGACAATGTAGATGAAAAGGAAAAATTCCTGGAGACCACAAATAATTGCACTGACTCGGGAATAAATAGAAGATCTCAACAAGCTAATCACTAGTAAAGAGATTCAATCAGTCATCAAAAATCTTCTTACAAAAAAAAGCCCAGGGCCAGATGGCTTGACAGGGGAATTTTATCAAACATTCCAAAAAGAATTGACACTGATCCTGCTCAAGCTTTTCCAAAAAATTGAGGAAAAGGGAACTCTACCTAACTCATTTTATGAAGCTAATATCATTTTAAAACCAATTCAGGTAAAGATGCTATAAGAAAAGAAAACTACAGGCCAATCTCCCTAATGAACATAGATGCAAAAATTCTCAATCAGATATTAGCAAATCAAATCCAACAACACAGTAAATGATTATACACCAAGAACAAGTGGGGTTTATACCAGGAATGTAAGGATGGTTCAACACAAGAAAATCAATTAATGTAATACAGCACATTAACAAATCAAAATGGAAAAATAACATGATCATCTCAATTGATGCCAAAAAGCATTTGATAAAATTCGCATCCTTTTCTGATAAAGAGACTCCAAAAGATAGGAATCAAAGGTAACTATCACAAATATGATAAAGGGAATATATGAAAAACTGATAGCAGGTAGAAAGACTATGGAACTATTAATCTTTATCTTCAGGGAATGCCCTGATACTATGTAAAACTTTACAGACACCCAAATCGATAGGCCATGCCCTTGATCATGAGACTTACTCTTGTGAAGCTTATGTAGGTAACATAGAAGCTTAGACTACCTATAGGCATGCCTAATAGTTACTTCTGAAGGACTTCTGTTGTTGCTCAGAGGTGACCTCCATCTCTCTAAGCCCAACTCTGCAAGTGAAATCATTGCCCTTCTCCCTATGTGGGTAATGACATTCAGGAGTGAAATTCTCCCTGGTGACAAGGTAGAGGACCCCCAGGGATGAATCCAGATCCGGTGCCATGTGATCAACAATTACATCCTGACAAAAATGGGGGAAAGAAGTGTAATTAATGAAGTATCAGTGGCAAAGAGAGTTCAAATAGAGTCGAGAGGCTAGTCTGGAGGTTGCTCTTATGCAAGCTTCAGGTAGACCTTGCTACTTATCTTAAGCTGCCAACCTCCAACCAGGACCATTCCAGCCAATCCTAAAGAACATCTAGGGCAATTTATAAGATTTCACAAGGGTTCCAGGCACTAGAGTAACTTTCTAGAAACCTACAACCTCCAGATGGGTCCCTGGTCCAGATAAGACCTGAAGCCTAGACCAGCCTCTACAGAACATCAGATAGTTCCATCTCCCTCCCCCATATTAGTGACAGACCCTTCCAAAATCATAAATTTAGAATTGCCATAGCCTAAACACCTCCTAAAGAGAAGTACGGAAAGATCAAAGGTGATGGTGGAATTATACATAGAAGATAAGACTTAACAAATAATATGAATGCTGAATCATTAAATTGATATCTCTTTTAGTCTCCAGTATTTTAGAGCAGCTAGAAGTAAAAACCTAAAATTGTGAAATTGTAACCCATGTCAAAGTCTGAAATATGTTCTACAACTAATTGTGGTGCTGTGCTTGAAAATATAGCTTTTTTGTGTATATGATATTGTTCACAAAAAAAAGAAAGAAAAAAAGTCGGCTATGATGATAAAAAAGTATTTAAGCCCTCTAGCCTTCTATATTCTGGAGCAGCTAGAAGGAAAAATATGAGAGGATTGTATTGTAGCCCATGACAAACTCTTGGACCTATCCTCTAACCACTTTTTGAAGAGCACTTTGAAAACCATTGATTTTTTTTATTTCTCTGTTTTGTATATATGTTATACTATACAATAAAGTTAAAAAAAGAAACAAAACTGATAGCCAGCATCATACTCAATGGAGAGAGACTGAAAGCTTTCCCCCTAAGATCAAGAACAAAACAAAGGTGCCCACTGTCACCACTATTATTCAACATTGTGCTAGAAGTTCTAGCTAGAGCAATCAGGTAGGACAAAGAACTAAAAGGCATCCAAATTGGAAAGTAAGAAGTAAAATTCTCATTATTTGCTGATGATATGATACTATACTTGGAAGATCCCAAGAAATCTACAGCAAGGTTACTTGAGCTAATAAACAAATTCAGCAAGGTGGCAGGATATAAAACAGATGTGCAAAAATCAGTAACATTTCTATACACAAGCAATGACCTAACTGAGTAGTCAGTTAAGGAAAATTTTCCATTCAAAAGAGCAAGTAAAAGAATCAAATACTTAGGAATGAACTTAACTAGGGGTGTAAAGGACTTGTAAACAGAAAACTACATAACATTTCTAAAAGAAAACAAAGGAAATCTAAATAGGTGGAAAGACATTCCCTGCTCATGGATAGGAAGGCTAAATATAGTTAAGATGTCACTTCTCCCCAAATTGATCTATAGATTCAACACAGTACCAATCAGAATTCCAACAACTTACTTTGAATATTTGGAAAAGCTAATTACCAAATTCATCTGGAAAGGAAAGAGACTGCAAATAGCTAAAAACATCCTAAAAGATATGAATAGGCATTTTTCTGAAAAGCAAATACAGATGACTCAAAAGTACACGAAGAGGTGCTCATTTTCACCAGCTATAATGGAAATGCAGATCAAGACTACAATGAGATACCACCTCACACCTATAAGAATGGCTGTTCTTAAACAAAAAGGAAACTATAAATGTTGGTGATCATGTGGAGAAACTGGGGCACTTATGCACTGCTGGTGCAAATGTATAATGGTGCAGCCACTATGAAAGACTGTTTGGCAATTCCTTCAGAAACTAATAATGAGTTGCCCTATGACTCAGCAATAGCACTACTTGGTATATACCCAGAAGAGCCGAAAGCAATGACACAAACAGACATTTGAACACTAATGTTATGGCAGCATTATTCACAATTGCCAAATGATGGAAACAAACCAAATGCCCATCAACAGATGAGTGGATCAACAAAATGTGATATATACATATGATAGAATATTATGCAACAGTAAAACAAAATGATGTCCTGAAGCACATGACAAGATGGATGAACCTTGAGGACATACTGCTGAGTGAAATTAGTCAGATACAAAAGGATAGACACTGTAGGATTCCACTTTTATGACCAGCATAAAGGTATAATCCAAGGCTTATAATACAGAATATAGGGGATTTAGAGATACATAGAAGTTAGAGATGGGTGAACGGTTAGCTAATGAAGTTGAACTCCAATGTAAGGGAATAGATAGGAAGTGAAGGTGGTTCTCTAGTGGGTCTATAGGTAATATTACCATATTAAAGATGAACAAGTTTGAAAGGGGTTGTATAGTCCTATGTGTCCCACTGATTCAAACTAGAAATATGAATTAGTTATTGCAAGAATTACTTCAAAGATATGATTCTTGTACAAAGAGTGTTTAAGCCCAGGGTACAGGGGGATAACTGCTATCGCATGTTATGAGCTATGTTCAAAAGGAAACCATCAGCACTACCACAGCAAAAGCAGAGGTAAATAATGGGGGGAGGGACAAGAGTTAAGTGGAGGTTTAGATTTCCTATTTGGTGAGGGTGTGTTTATTGGTTTTCTTTCTCTTGGGAACAATGAAATTATATAAAATTGAGAATGTCATTGGACTGTGGACTTTGGGCCCTCTACCTAATGCCCAGTGAATGCAGGTGGCTGAAGGATGAACTGATGAAGAAGCAGATTTGTGAACAATGGTGTATACTTATGAATGAACATTGTGCTACTACAAAAAAGGAACAAAGTCGTGAGTCATGCAATGATTGGAATGAACATGTGGGACATTTGGTGAGCAAAAGAAGCCAGAAACACCTTTAGAAAATGCTTATAAGAAAACAGGGGCCTAGATTGTAAGCTTTTAGAGAAGACACATAGTCCAGGGTGATGATTATTATTTCTGGATTTTGAGAGACTGTTATATATATATATATAACCTGATATTTACAGACAAGGATGAAGCTGAATGGGTTGGGGTTAAATTAATTCAGAACATAGGGGTAAGTAAGATAGTGTCTATATTTTACAACCACACATACTCTTTGAGACCATTGGAAGAAAGGTTTTTTGGTCTGGAACTGAAATTTCTCTAGTGCATAATCTAATTCAACCTATCTGTATAGCTCATTTGAACAACTGAAACACAGGGAACCCAAAATAATAAAGATGTCCTTTAATCCTGTGTAGATTATTGTAATGCTTGGATGCATCCTAGAGTATATTAAGCAGATGGTCAAGAGGTATTGGCAGTGTCTCCTGAGAGATCAGGGAGGAAATGTGGAACTGAACCTTACAATCAGGGAATCCCCTGATGCTGTGATGGGCTTTGGGGACACCCATATCAGTGGGCTATGCCCGCGAGCATGAGGCTTGCTCTTGTGGGGCTTGTGTCAGTAGTGGAGAAGCTTGGATTACTTGTGGGTAAGCCTGAGTTACTTCTGGAGGACCTTTTTTGTTGCCCAGATGTGACCTCACTCTCTCTGGGCCCAGCTCAGCAAGTGAAGTCATTGCTTTCTTCCCTACCTGGGACATGACATCCAGGGGTGAAAGTCTCCC
>PVIY010041049.1:0-21935 GCA_004026745.1 Myrmecophaga tridactyla | reverse complement strand
CAGCAACTCCTGTTATTGCCCAATGGGCTCATGAACAAAGTGGTCATGGTGGTAGGGATGGAGGTTATGCATGGGCTCAGCAACATGGACTTCCACTCACCAAGGCTGACCTGGCTACAGCCACTGCTGAGTGCCCAATCTGCCAGCAGCAGAGACCCACACTCAGCCCCCGATATGGCACCATTCCCCGAGGTGACCAGCCAGCTACTTGGTGGCCGGTTGATTACATTGGACCACTCCCTTCATGGAAGGGGCAGCGATTTGTTCTAACTGGAATAGACACATACTCTGGATATGGGCTTGCTTTCCCTGCACGCAATGCTTCTGCCAAAACTACCATCCGTGGACTTAAAGAATGCCTTATCCATCGTCATGGTATTCCACACAGCATTGCTTCGGATCCAGGAACACACTTCACAGCAAATGAAGTGCGGGAATGGGCACATGCTCATGGAATTCTCTGTTCTTACTATGTTCCCCATCATCCAGAAGCAGCTGGATCGATAGAACGGTGAAATGGCCTTTTGAAATCTCAATTACAGTGCCAACTAGGTGGCAAAAACTTGAAAGGCTGGGGTAATGTTCTCCAGGAAGCTGTGCATGCTCTGAATCAGCGTCCGCTGTATGGTGCTGTTTCTCCCATAGCCAGGATCCATGGGTCCAGGAACCAAGGGGTGGAAATGGGTATGGTACCACTCACTATTACCCCTAGTGATCCACTAGGAAAATTTTTGCTTCCTGTCCCTGCTACCCTGAGTTCTGCTGGTCTACAGGTTTTATTTCCAAAACGGGGTGTGCTTCCTCTAGGAGAAACAACAGTGATACCACTGAACTGGAAGTTAAGATTGCCACCTGGTCACTTTGGGCTACTTATGCCTCTGGATCAACAAACCAAGAAGGGGATTACATTATTGTCTGGGGTAACTGACCCTGACTATCAGAAGGAAGTAGGACTACAACTACATAATGGAGGTAAAGAAGAGTTTTCTTGGAATATAGGAGATCCCCTAGGGCGTCTATTAGTACTACCATGCCCTGTGATTAAAATCAATGGAAAACTGCAACAACACAATCTAGGCAGGACTACTAATGGCTCTGAAACTTCAGGAATGAAGGTTTGGGTCACCCCACCAGGCAAAGAACCACGGCCAGCTGAAGTGCTTGCTGAGGGTAAAGGGAACATGGAATGGGTAGTGGAAGAAAGTAGTGATAAATATGAACTTTGACCACATGATCAGTTACAGAAACGAGGACTGTAATGCTGTTTTGTTCATGTTATACTGTTTAAGTTGTAAGATATCAAGTTTAAGAATGAATGTTGCCCAAGGATTTGCACCCTATTCTGGAGAGATTTAATATGTTTCCAGTTATATGCAGGACAGTTGAGTATTGTCAGGTAAAAGAAAAAAAAATGTGTGCTAATTTGTTTTCATTTGGAAATTAAGTATGGTTTAAGGTGATATATATATAGATGCCAAGTTGACAAGGGGTGGACTGTCATGGTTGGAGACACGTGTCAACTTGTCCAAGTTGTGGTACCTGTTTATCTGATTGGGCAAGCACTGGCCTGTCTGTTGCAATGAGGACATTTCATAGGATTAGGTCATGATCATGTCAGCTGCATCCACAGATGATTCCATTTGTAATTAGCCAAAGGGGAGTGTCTTCTGCAATTAGTGATGCTAAATCTAATCATGGGAAGCCTTTTAAGGAGGACTCAGAGGAGACAGTTTCCATTCCTGCTTTGGCTGGTGAGCCTCTCCTATGGAGTTCATACAGGCCATCCATCGGAGTCGTCAGTTTCACAGCCTGCCCTGTGGATTTTGGACTCTGTGTTCCTGTGGTCACGTGAGACACTTTTATAAATTTTATATTTGCAAGTGTTCCCTGTTGATTCTGTTTCTCTAGGGAACCCTAACTAATACACTGCCCGAACAAATTAACACCTACTCTGTGGCTTAAAGCAACAGGCATTCAGTAGCTTACCATCTGCAGGTCAGGAAATTCGCACATTTTTTTCTGGATTTTCTGTCCAAGGTCTCACTAGGCTGACACCAAGATGCTACCTAGGATGGCTGTTCCCATTTGAAACCCCAAGTCCTCTTCTGAGCTCCTTGGTTTTTGGCAGACTTCATTGCCTTCCTCAAACTTTCCATGTTGCTCTCCCCCCAACTTTTAGTTAGTAATGGCCTATGGAATACTTCTAGTGTTTTGATTCTCTCTGACTCCCACCGTGCCTTCTTCTTTTGAGGGCTCTTATGATTACAATGGGCATGCTGGATAATCCAGCATAGTCTCATTGTGTGCATGGATTTCATGGACTATGGCATGAGTATTCTGGGGGGGAGGGGGCTTTATTCTGCCTTCCACAAATATATAAATCATCCCTCCACTAGGAAAATTGGTCAAAAGAAAGATAAACATTCCTCTGCAAAACAGTTTAAGCAATGGAAGTCTTTAGCCCTTTATAACTTTGCATTATTTTTATCCTTTCTACCCTATTTATTTCTGGGAAAAAAAAACAAAAACAAATGCTCACTATTCACTTATGGTTAGAGAGTGAAGTAACAAATTTAGTTTCAGGAAGTTTCCGCAAACTGTCAGAAACTGGTAAGAAGATGCCTGGGTTTGCAGGAGTCACATAAGTAAGATCTAAATGTTGATTCAATACTATGGTTCAGCAAGTAGGAAAATTGGTGCTTTAATTCAGGTTTATAATCTTGAAAGTTTAGTTTCAATTTAAATTATAAGCTTAAAGCCTTTCTTATGACTGATTGCAGGCCACAAATTTAATGTGTTCAGTTGAGGGCGAAGTGGGTGAGGATAGCAGACTCACACTGAATTCCCCAAACCTCCTCCCATGTGAGGCCCTTGGAGATGCCTGCACCAGGAGAAAAGTAGGGGAAGATTTAAATTAAGATGGATGTTAAGAGTTTGAACTGAACTGGACTCCAAATAACTATGTATTCCTGCTGAAAATTTATAGAAGTGTCACAGGATATCATTAAAGGGACAGGAGAGAGGGACTTAATATGCCATTAAAATATTAGGCTGTAAATTCATGAATAGAATAGAGTGAGTATATGAAGAGGGTGTGGGCAGTTCAATGGGGTTAGTGATTTATATCAAAATTAGGAGAAAAGAAAGTAAAGGAGGAGGAAGATATAATGTATTTATGGAGCTGAGATGAGAGTGCATATCTTTTGGTTTGATTTCCAAGTAGCCATGAGAAGTGTGCATATTTGCATGTGTAAGAAGGGAAAGGAGAGAGAAAAAGAGGGGCTGGGCAGGACAGAGGGATGAGAGACAGAGAAAGGCAGAAAGAGAGACAGAGAAAGATTGGCCCTCTATATATATCATGGATTGGCCAGATAAATTGCCCATGATAGCTGGAAAGATAAAAAATACTCAATATAATCTTTTAGCTAAATGCTTAGTATAGTCTTCAGGAGCTAGAAAAAGTGTTTATTATGATCACTTCACTCAAGTAGGCTTGGGTTATTTGAACTCTAAAAGCTGTTGTTGAAATACTTGTTAATTCAATCTCAAAAGTTTACTCTCTGCTCCTTTTCTGATGCGGTAATAAATCCTCCCCTGAAGGATGAGATCAAAAGCCCAAACAGTCAACAAAAAGTAGATCCTGTTGAGATGAGAGGACATGCTGGCCAAATGCTTTTCCTCTTCTATTTTTTTCTTTCTGCTTTTCTTTTCTTTTTCTTTTGCTTTATCCTGCATCTTACCCATTTCTTTTGTTTGTTTGGGGTTGTAAAAGCCCAAATCACCTCACTCTGAACTGGTCTTAGAAAGATTTTTTTCCTCCAAGTCCCTCTTCATGAATCTCCAATGAATTCACTTTCTCACCAAAGCAAAGAGACTTTTTCTCTGTTTGATGCAGAAGCAGATAGGTCTGAGCATTTAAGACCATGTTTTCTGATAGAATCACCCATCATTTCTATGTAAAATGATTCTCTCTTGATATCCATGTCTTTGTTCCATTCTATTCCTTTGAGTCTAGGCAGGACTTACAGACTCATTTCTGAGGAAAACTATATAGCTGAAGTGATGGGATGTCAATTTCTGAGTTAGGCTTTCAAAAGGCTGTATGACTTCTGCCTCAGGGGCTTCTCCACTCCCTCTCTCACTTTCTCAGATGCCTTACCTGAGTTAGTCATAGGCTAAGCACACTTAGAGAGATGCCCAGGTGGAAAGGAACTGATACCTGAACAAAAGGACCTGGGTGAGCTTGAAGTTAGAAGGGCCAGCATGGGTGACAACTTTTCTGCAACCTCATGAGAGACTTCACGTCAAAGCCACCACTGTAAATGTTACCACGAACAGTAAATGTTAAATAATAATGATCTATCAATTTGAGCTACATATTGGGATCATTAGTTGTAGGATAATAAATAACCAATATAGCGTCCCACTTTAGAAGAGGCTGTGTTCCATAAAACATGCATGGTAAATGTGAATGTCCTTGTATTTATAGACGTTATTATAAACAAAAGTCATATTTTCAGGGCAACCCAGAAAATGTGATTATTTTAATTTAAAAAGGCCACAAAGTATTTGCATAAAATATCCTTCACCTTTCATCAAACCAAAGCCAAAGCATACATCACGATGCAGAGAAAGGTTAGAAGACATGCTAAAATTGGGAGATTATAGGGCCATGAACCCTGTGTGGCTCCCTCCTCAGCTTCCATGGCAAATCAGTACGTGGCATTTTGTCACCATGCCCTTTACAATAAAGCCTGTTGGAAGCTTTTCTGCAGAGTCTTACTGCACAAGGTGTTGATATTTCTGCAGGATATATTTTTTTTAAAGAAAGCATATATTCTGAATCTTTCAAAAGATTTCCTTTCTTGTCTTAATTTTTACATAGATGTTATTGGCATTGAATGCAAAAAAAATAAGTGAACATTTACTGACATACAAATGTATTATTAAAGAGTTAACAAGCAGCTTTTCAATACATGACTTCATTTTAATACAATTATAGTAAGATATATTCACATACCCTGTAACCATCCAAACTGAACAGTATTCATAGTATCATTCTATAGTCACCCATTCATCAACGCAATAAATGCTTGAACATTTCCATTACTCCAAAAAATAAGAAGAAAAATGAAAAAGAAAAAGAACACACAAAATATCCCACGCCCCTTATCCTGCCCTATTACTTATTTATTTATTGCCCTTACTTTTTACTCATCTGTCCATACATTGGTTAAAGACAGTGTCAGTCACAAGGTTTTCACAATCACATGGTCACACTGTCAAAGCTATATAGCCATACAATCGTGTTCAAGAATCAAGGCTACTGGTATGGGTGCATGGGTAGTTCAGAGGTAGAATGCTCACCTGCCATGCAGGAGATCTGGACTCAATTTCCCGCCTATGAAACAGAAAAAAAAAAAGAAAAAGGAATCAGGGCTAATAGAATACAGTTCAAGAGGTTCAGATATTTCCTTCTGACTATTCTAATCCACACAAAAAACAAAACGGCTATCTATATAATGCCTAAGAATAACCTCCAGAATGACAACTTGTCTGGATTAGAAATCTAGCACCACTGAAATTTTATTTTATTTCATTTATCTTCCCCCTTTTGGTCAAGAAGTTTCTCAATTCCATGATGCCAGGGCTGGGCTCATACCCCTGGGAGTCATGTCCCATGTAGTGGCATGGGACATGCCAAATTGTCTTTACCTGCCAAATTGTCTTCCAGAGAGAGGCCACTGTTAGGCATGGGGTCACTAAAGGATGACACATGAGACAGTGAGTTAAAGCTTAAGGGGGTTATTGCTAGAGAGAAATAGATTGACATAGAGCAAAGGTAGAGCAGGCAGGTGGGAGCCAGCAAAACCTGCTAGCGAAAGAGAAAGGGAAAATGGCTCCAACTCTCTTTCTGGTTTCAATGGAAAAACCATGCCAAGAGGGGTGGGGGTGACATGAAGCCACCAGCATCACTGGGAGATATCAGGCTGGTGCAGAACATGACTTCACACTCATGGTTATCTGGTCAGGCCTCCAGCAGGTGGCGTGTTGGCACGTTTGTGCTCATCTATCTTGCTGTCACATCAATGTCACAGAATGTTAAGTTTTATTTTCTGACACTTGACAGCCACACCTGAGAAACAGAAGGGAATCTCTGGGTTGACCTTTTAGGGATAATTATAAGTAGGCTTGGCTTCTCCTTTGCAAGAATAAGTTTCATAAAGACAGGCCCCAAGATCGAGGGATCAACCTATTAAGTTAATAGTCCTCGATGTTTGCAAGAATATCTGGAATTCCCCAAATGCAGAAGTTTAATACTTCCACATTTTCCCCCAGTCCCTCAAGGGGGCTTTGCAAGTACTTTTTTATTCTCTGCCCAAATTACTCTGGGATGTATTGGGGCATCACACTAACCTGTACAAACCAAAAAGGTCTCATTCCATATTCAATTTTCCATGAATTATTGTATTCGAATAAACTGACCATACAAGTTAAATTAGATATTGTGTTATAGAAGATACAAATTTTGCATTGAATAAACCTCTATTCCTTTGGTCTCACATAGAAGTTGAAATTTTAAAACACAATCAATGGGCGGGCCATGGTGGCTCAGCAGGCAGAGATCTCGTCTGCCAAGCCAGAGACCCGGGTTTGATTTCCAGTGCCTGCCCATGCAAAAAACAAACAAACTTGTTCTTCACCTTTTAGTTTGATTTACATTAGCTCTAACCAGGCATGCTTCATTCATAGATACTTATATATCTAATTGAAATATATCTAATTGAAGTCTGACCTCTTTTTCATCTTTTTGAACAGTCGCTATGTGGGGTAATGCTGATTTTCATAGCTACATAAATCTAGCTCTGAGTCTCAGGTGTCGTACAGATACCCAAATTTCCAGGGACTGAACAGGCTATTCACAAAGAGCTCAGCATTTCAGAATTTAGAAATAACCATTAATTCAGAAATAGATGTGACTGTGTAAGAGCTTACAATCTAGGGATCTTTACAGTACGCTTTCCTCGGATAATCTATGCTCTCAGGTTCAATTCTTAGAGTGCACCTTATATTTAGTCCATATTAATGAGGCATTGGAATGTCTATCTCTTCTTTTCTGGCTTATTCCACTCAATATACTGTCCTCAAGGCCCCTTCACCTAGTTGCATGCCTCACAACATCATTCCTTTTTGCAGCCACTCAATATTCCATTTTATGTATGGACCACAGTTTGCCCTCTTATTCCTCAATCAATGTAACCTTTGGTCATCTCCATCCATCGTAAATTGCGAATATTGCCTCCATAGACACCAGTGTGCAACTATCCATTCATGTCCCTGCTTTCAATTCTTCCAAGTATATACCTAATAGCAAGTGGCCGGATCATATAACAATTCTATACTTAGCCTCCTTTTGGAGCCACCATGCTGCCTTCCAGATGAGCTGCTCCATTCTATTTCTCTACCAACAGTGAATAGGGAACAGCACATCCCTCCCTCCATATTTTCTCCAGCATTTGTATAATTCTGCTTATTTTTTAATCAGTTTTATTCACACACCATATAATTCAACCTAAGTAAACAATCAATAGTTTCCAGTATAATCACTTAGTTATAAATTCACAACTGCAATCTATATGAGGACATTCCCATTTCTTCTGCAAAGAAAGAGGAAGAGGAAGAAAAATAAAAATGAAGAATAAAATGTAAAAATAAAAATAAACAATAAATAAAATAAAAAGGAGAAAACAAGCACCAACACCAGGAATCCCCTACTCCTCCTTTATCTCACCCTCTTATTGTCATTTGGCTTTGTTATATTGCTTTTGTTACATTTACGGGAAGCATATTATAATTTTCCAGTTAACTATAGACTCAATATTTAATATAGACTCGTATTTTTCCATATACCATTCCAATTTCAACACCTTCCAAGGTGACGTTCATTTGTTCTCCCTCATGTAAAAGCTTTCCTATATTTGTATATTTAATCACCATCATTGACCACTGTAGGTTTTGCTAAGTTATACAGTTCCAGTCTTTATCTTCTGTCTTTCCTTCTGGTGTCATACATGCCCCTAGCCTTTTTCTTTCAACAATACTCACACTCATCTTTGTTCAGTGTACTTAGAATTTTGCATTACTGTCAGATAGTATTGTGCTATCAATTTCTGGATCTATGCAATTAATTCTGTTGAACATTCTGTACTACTTCTGCATTAAATGCTCAACCTCTACTCTCCTATCTCCTGAACAACTGTGTTCTCTACTTCAACTCTCAAACTTTCCTCTTTAAATATTAGCTCATGTTAGTTAGATCACACAGTATTTTTCTTTTTTATTTCTGGCTAATTTCACTAACATAATGTCCTCAAGGTTCAATCCAAGTTGTTGCATACTTCATGACTTTATTTTGTCTTAATACTGTCTAATGTTAAATTATATGTATATATCCCAGTTTGTTTATCCTGTCTTCTGTTGGTGGACATTTAGGATGTTTCCATCTCTTGGCAATCATGAATAATGCCACAATAAACATTGATGTGCAAATATCCTTTCGTATCCCTGCCTTTGGTTTCTACAAAAACATACCTAGTAATGGGATTGCTGGATCCCATTGCAATTCCATACCTAGCTAGGAACTGTCAAAATGCCTTCCAGAGCAGTTGCACCATTCTACATTCCCACCAACAGTAAATGAGTGCATATATTTCTACACATCCTCTCCAACAGTTATAGTTTGTGGTTTCCTTTTTTATAATGTCCATTCTAGTAGGTGTGAGATGATATCTCATTGTGGTTTTTGATTTGCATTTACCTAATAGCCAGTGAAGTTAGGATTTACGAACTTATTTAATTTTGAGGAGATCCTATTTATCTAATGCTTTTATTGCTCTTGCTGTGGGAATAAGGTCTAGGAAACCACCTCCTATCACAAAATCTTTCAGATATTTCCTTACATATTCTTCTAAAAATTTTATGGTCTTAGCTAAATCTTTGATCCATTTTCAGTTAATTTTTGTATAAAGTGTGAGGTAGGAGTCCTTTTCATTCTTGTAGATATGTATATCCAGTTCTCAAAAACCATTTATTGTGGGTGTGGCCTTTTGATTAGATGGAGATGTGACTAAGCTCATTCAAGGTGGGTCATGATCAGCTTACTAGAATCCTTTAAAAAGGGAAACATTTTGTAGAAAACACAGTTGCTTCAGAGCTGACAGAGATGCAGACACTTGAAGATTCTTAGAGTAGCAACAGAGAGAGCAGATGCCTAGACACAGATGTTGGAGATGCAGAGCACAGCAGATATTATGATGTGCCTTCCCATGAGATGCCAAGTGAGCCAGAATACAGAGTTGTGTCATAAAGGAGCTAAATGAAGGCCCACAGATGCTTAGAGAGGAAACCACTGGCATCATAAGCTGGAAGCACTGGAAGTGGGAACAGAAACCTGCAGATACCAGTGACATGCCTTCCCATGTGACAGATATCAGCCTTTCCTGAGTCAAGATATCTTTGTCTGGATGTCTTAGTCTGGACATTTTTATGGCTTTAGAACTATAAACTTTTAACTTAATAAATCTACTTTTAAAAGTCATTCCATTTCTGGTATATTCCATTCTGGCAGCATTTAGTAAATTAATAACCTTGTATCACATTAATTGATTTGCTTGTGTTGAACCACCTATACATCCCTGAGATAAATCCCATTTGGCATTGGTATATAATTCTTTATTGTGCTACTGGATTAGACTTATGAGTATTTTGTTGAGGACTTTTGTATCTATATACAAAATTGGTTGATAATTTTCTTTTCTTGTAGTATCCTTATCTGGCCTTGGTGTTAGGGTGATGTTGGCTTCATAGAATGAGTGAGGTAGCATTCCCTCCTCTTAAATTGTTCTGAAAAGTTTATCAGGATTGGTACTATTCTTTGTAGAATGCTTGGTAAAATTCACATGTGAAGACATCTGGTCCTGGATTTTTCTTTTTGGGGAGCTGTTTGGTGATTGATTCTATCTCTTTACTTGTGCTTGGGTTGTTGAGGTCATCTATCTCATCTCAAGTCTGTGCTGGTTGTTTATCTTTTTCAAGGAAGCTGTCCATTTCACCTACATTGTCTAGTATTTTAGCATATAGTTGCTCATAGTATCCTTCCATTATCACCTTTATTTCTGTGGGGTCAGTAGCGATGTCGCCTCTCCCATTTCTGGTTTTGTCCATTTGCATCCTCTCTCTCTCTCTTTTCTTTTTGTCAGCCAAACTAAGGAGCCATTGATTTTATTGATTTTCTCAAAGAACCAACTTCTGGTTTTGTTGATCCTCTGCTATTGTTCATGTGCTTTCTGCTTCATAACTCTTTGTTATTTCCTTCCATCTGTTTGCTTTGGGGTACATTTGCTGTTGTCTATATAGTTCCTCCAGGTGAGCAGTTAATTTCTCAATTTTTGCTCTTCTTTCATTTTTTTTTTGCATTTTTTTATCATGGAAAATAAAATATAAAAAAGCAATAAATTTCAAAGCACACTGCAGCAATTCACTGCGGAACAGATTTCAGAGTTTGGCATGGGTTACACTTCCACAATTTTAGGTGTTTACCTCCAGTTGCTCCAAGACACTGGGGACTAAAAGAACTACCATTAAAATGATTCAGCAATCATACTCATTTGTTAAACTATCTACTCTGTATAACTCCACCATCTCCTTTGATCTTTCTCCCAATCTTTAGAGCTATTTGGGCTATGCCCAGTCTAACTTTTTCATGTTAGATGAGGCTGTTTGTACATGGGAGGGGGGATGGAACTAGTTGATGTTCTGAAGATGCTGTCCCTTCTGGGTTTTGGGACTTATCTGGCCTAGGAACCCATCTGGAAGTTGTACATTTCAGGAAAGTAATCATAGTGCATGGAACCTTTGTAGAATCTCAAATAAAGCCTTAGGTGTTCTTTAGCATTGGCAGGAATGATTCTGATTGGGGTTTGGCAAACCATTGTAGGTAGCAATGTCTAGCTGAAGCTTGCATAAAGGTAGCCTCCAGAGTAGTCTCATGACTCTATTTGAACTCTCTCAGCCACTGATAGCTTATTTGTTACACTTCTTTTCCACCTTTTGGTCAGGAAGGCATTGTTGAACTCAGGGTGCCAATGCTAGGCTCATCCCTGGGAATCATGTCCCATGTTGCCAGGGAGACTTTCACCCCAAGATGCCATGTCCCAGATGGGGGGAGGGTATTGATTTCACTTATAGAATTGGGCTTAGAGAAAGAAAGTCCACATCTGAGCAACAACAGGGGTCCTCTGGGAGTAACTCTGAGGCATAACTATAGGTAGGCTGAGCTTCTTCAGGACATAAATGAGCTTCACAAAAGCAAGCCTCAAGATCAAGAGCTTGATCTATTGACTTGGGAGTCCCTAATGTTTGAGACAGTATCAGAGGTTTCCCCAGTGGTAAAGTTCAATAGTTCCATAATTTTTCCATCCATTAAGGGACTTTGCCAACACTTTTTGATCATCTGCTTTATATACACTGGGATATATCCAGGGATTACATTTAACTATAGAGAATTACAGTCCTCATTCACATTCTGGGCTCCCTATGTCTGAGCTGTTTAAATGATCTATCCAGACAGGTTGAGTTAGATTATGTGCTACAGAAAATTTTGGTTCTGGACAAAATAAATGTTTATTCCTTTGGTCTCATAAAGTAGGTGAAGTTCTAAAATACAGACACTGTCTTTCTGACCCATGTATTCTGAATTACCATAATCCCAACCTGATCAGCTTCACTCTCATTTCTAATTGAAGCCTGATCTCTATTTCAATTTCTTTAATAGTTGTTTATGTGGCAATGCTTACCTGCAGAACTGCAGAACTCCTATTGTGAGTCTTAGGTGTAACACAAGTACCAAAAGTTCCAGAAATTTCTTTGTCACCCATGCCTTGTCCCCTCTACGCTGGGGCAAAACCTCTGGATTCCTTTCATGCTTGCTGAAGGTTTGTCTGTGCTCAGAATTCAGCAGTCTTAATTTGTTAATTAATTTTGCAATTGAAGTTTGGTTGAGCTACTTTCCTTGCTCCAAGTAGTGAGCACTTATTTTTCTCTTTGGGAACCAAATCTGAGACAACCTGGCATGGCAGTGGAAGAGTGGTGCAGCCTCCACTGCTTGAGAGACTTACAGTTCTCTGTAAGATCTCAGCCATTCCACCAATCCCAAACTGGTTTATCATGTGTGCCTGTTCACTGAAGTCCCTCAAATAGTTGTTCCAGATGGTTCCTGGTTATTTATTGTATTACAGTCTTAGAGGTCTAACTAAATTCCACACCTCATTATACTCCCATCTTGCCCTGCCTCTTCCTCAATTTTGCTTCATTTTAAATTCAAATTCCTATTACTAATTGACTGACAGATCCAAAGGAGAACTCCTTGGTCCTGAACTCTTTTGTGTATTCCATTCCCTTGAGTGCTGATAATTCCTGTAATTTGCTTCTAACCAAAAGAATGTGGCTAAGGTGATGGGATGACATTCCCATAATTCCCTTCTATTCCACAGGACTTGTATTTTGGCTTGGTGAAGTAAGCAGCCACGTTGGAGAATCACACAGGGCAAGGAACTGCAGTGATCTCTAGGTAAGGAGGGCATTTCTAAATGATTGCTAGCAAAAGCTAGATGTACACTCATACAGCCACAAAGATATCAATTCTGCAACAACACAATGAGCTTCAAAGTTACTCTTCTCTGATTGAGCCCCCAAATATGAAGTCAGCCCAGCTGATAGCTTGCTTGCATCCTTGTGAGACCTGGGGCATAAGACCCACCTAAGCCTAGCCCAGACTCCTGAGCCACAGAAAGTGTGAGACAATAAACACGTATTGTTTTAAGCCTTGCAATAATTCATTAGACAACAACAGAAACAAAGTAGAGTAATGGGTCTTCACAGTCATTTTTGCTTAGCCTGCATCAATGTTTCTCAGGAATTTCATCCAAGCAAACTGGAATTTATAGATGTTTGAAAAAATAAAAGTATTTTTGATATCAACTTCTTTTTACCTTTGTCAGTTATCATCTCTGCTCATGGAACATGATGTGGAAATACTATACTTCTCTTTATAGCTAACAATAATGATTAATTCCACAGTAATAGATCCATTTATATTATGAGACTATTTTCCACAATTCAAGTTTTTCAAAAATTACCTATTATATTTGCAGGTCTGTCTTTGAAAGAAAACCAAAGTGGCAGTCAAGAAATTTGGGTTCAAGGTCAGGTTCTGTTTCTATGGAACCCTGCGAACATTTCTAAAAAGACGATGTTTCTATTTCCTTAGTCCAGCTCTAAACACCTGTAAAATTATTGTGAATTGCTCTTTATTGAGCTTCTATTTTATCCCAGTCGTGTACGGGGAGTCTACAAATGCTCTAAAAGAACTTACAATGAATGGCCTTACAAAGAAGGTGTTATTATTTCCATTTTATAGATGAAGATAAAAGCCCTAAACTATCAGGTAAGTTTTCCATCTATTAAATGAAAGCATAGCAATTTTTGAACCTAAGTTTCTCTGGCACCAAAACTAGAGACCTATTCTACCAATAATTCCATTGTATCATTTTTCTATGATCAACACATAATAAAAATGAACAAATGAATATTGTCAGTTGTCCCCAGATTTTACTCATTAATGACATAGAAAGCTATATCTGCTTATAGATCTTTGAATAGTTATTTCAATATCTACACATGAATAGGACACATGTCTCTACAAATTTGTTAGAAATAATCTGCTCACTAACATATTTATTTACTTTGACTGGTAAGAAGGATAATAATTGACAAATTTTCATCCTTTCAATATAATGACATATACTGGCATTAAATTATAGCCCTCAATATCCTATTTATTGCCTTTCAATTTTTATTTTCTCACTACTGATAATTTTATTCTCAGATCCCCTTTCTCCCTGGCCCCCATAAATATAAAGAAGGGATATGCAAGATAAATCTGCATTTTATTCTGGACTTATGTGCTAATTCCAATGATTATTAATATTTCTCATACTGACTTATATAAGTTAGAAGGGTTTCTCCTAAAGGTTATATTTAATTATTTCCATTTAAAATATTAATTTAAAATAGAATACTTACAAGCAAAATAATTACCCTATTTTGTGAAGCAGATATAATGCAAAGACATAATAAAGGCTAATATTTCTATTGCAATTTAGAGATCTCGCTGTCCCCTGCCCTATGCTAACTAAATGACAGTTAGTTAGCTAAAATGATGTGCTGGAACCTGCTTGAAGAATGGTGAGAGAGCTGATGGTTAGCATCTCTTCCTGACAATGTGTTTGATCATCACATACCAACAGCTTGAAATCTGCCATGGTTAGAGAATTTTTATTTTAGTAAATGGCACAAATCAAGTCTGTGATTTTTAGGCAAACCAGTTTTTAAGTCCATTGTATATTATAGTCTGTGGGAAAAGATAAAATAAAACAAGCTATTCTTCACAAAAAATAAAAGAGAAGTTGGAAAATCAAATTAGTTATTATTTTAAAAGTAGTAAATTTGATAAATGTGTTAAAAATCTGTATTAATTTAGCATATTTTCAGTGAACAAATCAAAGTTTACTGAGCCATAACCTTGTGCTTTTATCATTGTTAAAATTTCTAGGCTACAAGAGTCATCTATCAACATTCTGAAAATTTTTCAAGGAGCTCTAAGAATGAATGACCTGAATGACATAGTTCTTAAAGAATTATACTTTCCATGTTTACAAGTAGAAAAACTTCTCTTCCACATTAAACCAGTTAAGCTTTGTGCTGTAGAATCCTATGGTGCAAGGAACACTAATCCAGATTTCCATAGATACGGGTTTTACTCTAAATTTTATTCTTAACTAGCTGAGTAGTCTTGAAACTGTCACCCTGACCCTCTAAGCCTCAGTTTCTTGATGTGTAAAATAGATAAAACTACGCCATCGCTAGATGGACTCCAGTTCTGTGAGTGTCCAATTAATTGCTTAATATATGTTGTAAAATAGAACACAATTTTGTGATACTGTAGACCCTTGTCATTTTACTTGAGGATATCTTCTCAAATCCAGGCAAAACCCATTTGGGGTTCACAAATCATAGGTTATTAATAAAAATGGTTATTGTTTGATTGATGATGATCTTATTCAGACTCACAAAACTCTTTATTTTATTATTGTTACAAAGAGCTCTCGTCCCATTCTCTCCTTCCATTTAAGAAACAGCCATGATTGTATGTGCTGTGGCAAAGCATTCAGTTAAAATATATTTCTCACCATCATTTTTACTACGAATTACCATGAAATTAATTCTGGCCAATGACAACAACTTGAGCAAACCTTCTCAGAAGTATTTTGAGGGGGCGGGGCGGGGGCTGGTGGTGCATGGTCCGGAAGTTGAACCCGGGTCTCCTGCATGGAAGGCGAGCATTCTACCACTGAACCACCTATGCACCCCTCAGAAGTATTCTTAAAGCAAGCTGAGAATGAACACTCTCACTCTGTTCTCATTCCTGCTTCTTGACATATGGATGTAATAACTGGAGCTTTCCCAGGCCATGGGGTGACCTAGGGAATGGAAACCACTCAATGACCCTGGTGGCTCCAGAGATCAGCATATCAGCTCTAGAATACCTTTCTCCACCCTTTCTCTACAAGAGGAAGAAGTGTTCACTTATTTGTTGGCACCACTGGCATCTTGTTTTATTTGGGTTGGTTCTGTACTACAGTAGATGCTGCAAACTCTATGTTAAGGGACTGTGGGGGTTAGGAGAAAGTCAGAAACAAAATAACTAGCATTGGTTTTTCAGCCACCATCATCCAGACTTTTAATTTGTGCATTGGTTGCCCTACCTTATTTGATTGTCACAGCAAATCAATTTTTTTATTATTATCTCCACTTTCCAGGTGAGGAACCATCATCGGGATGGAGCCATGGTTTGAACTTAGGTTTTCATGTCCTACATGCAGCAGAATTTGAGCTGGAGGATTGCTCATTTGGCAGAGAGAAGAAATGTTTGTCTAATACACAGCAGACTCTGAAAAGCAATCATGCTGAATATATGTGAAATTTGCTTTAAACAAAGTTTCACCATGCATTGTGATAAATTAATGGTTAATCTCTCTGCTTGCCCCTGTTTCAGCTACAACCACATGTACAGAAGGACACAGATGGCTAATCAAAGAAGAAAATACATCTCATTTTTATAAATTCACTAAATACCAATTTCAACTAGTGAATTTTTGAGTCCCTGAAAAGTGAGTTTATCTATTGTAGAGCAAGTACCTCAGATAAAGGATCAAAGACAGTGTAGAAAGGCATTTTTGCACAAGATACAAAATCCATAGAAAATAATTTTTGCACACGATATATAAAAACAAGGTGAAGCTAACTCGATAGTAATGAAGTGCAAGCCTTATTTATGCCAAGAATAAGTTGGCATGGTCCCTCTACTTAGCTTAAAGAGGAAGAAATGGAATACATTGTCCTAACAGGGACATTGTTGATATATATTCAGATTGCTGAGCACTACACATTATGATCCCTCCCAAAATTATTATCAAACTGAGCTGTAGAGTTGAGCTCAAGATGGGACTCATATATCATCTGTGTTTTATTCTTTAATAGTAAAAGAGTTCTTCCGTAATGACAGTGACCAAATGGCAGGAGAATCTCTTCAGCAGCCTTCAAGCCTAGAAAGAATGCTGCAACGTTTTGTATAGTATGAACTACAAGCAGCTTCACAGTTTTGCATTTGCTAGAATATTTTATTATCTTTAAAATATCTTGTTGATCCAGTCAACAACTAATTCCATCCCAATAGTGAGACCACAAAGGGCATCAGCAATTACTTTATACTTGTTCTTTTAAACATACATCTTTCAAATGACCTAATAGCAGAAGTGAAATTAAAATATATATATATCACATTACAGTCTTATTTAAGAATTAACTTCAGAATACAATACTGTCAAAACTTGGCAAATTTAAACTCACTAACCATTAGTTCACTGAATTTATTAACCTTACAGTAAACAAATATTTCTAGCCTAAACAGACATCATGATAACAAATATTACACTGGAGTTTCTGATAAATCACAAAGACCAATTATTCTAGAATAAAGGCACTGTTTGAGAAAAAACTAAATCACATCTAATTCCAGCTTTTGCTCTAAACAGTTGGTTCAAGTTTCTTTAGCCATATAGATTTATTTATTATCAGAGGTTACATGTAATAGCATTAGATGAAGAAGGGTGATAAGTGTCTACTCAAAAGAAACCAAAATCTAGCATAGAAAACAAGAACTTCATTTACCACTGTGTTACCACACACCATTTCATTCAATATCATAATGTCAGTGTTGTGCAATTTCTTTGTTTCCCATTAAATTACAGGTTTTGTGAGGCCAAAAACCAAACTTGTCTTCTAAACACTTTATCCCAAGCACCTCGACAAGTAACTGAACAAAAATGTGTCAAAGGTTGAATTGAATGAAGAAATGAAAGATGGAAGGAATTGTTTTAGGTTCTAGCAAAATAATATTTATCAGTGCTGTACCTTAATCAGCAGCTATTTTTCCCATTTTGCTTATTTCGTTTGGTATAATACCAAAAAAAAATGTAGTCAGCTGCACTGTGCACATGGCCATCTGTTAAATGTGTCTTGCTTCTCCCCTCAATCTTCATTCCTCATTATTCTCCAATTCAATCACTTTTCTCCATAGACATTAATGTTTTGCTAAACATCTACGTAGGAGTTACAAGTTTCCCACCTCAGCACTGCAATGCAAATTGTGTATAAATTTCTATTATTATCTCAGTTCTTATCGCCAGTGTATGCTACATTATCCTTGTGCAGTACAGCTTCTGTGCTCATCTTCTGGAAAATCAGCATCCTTTCCTTCATGTTTTTACCTCCCTTACAGTGCTGGCTCTGCCTTCACACGATTTTGATAATGAATAATGGCTATGGGAGCACAACATTATGAACACAACTAACACTGAAATGTTTATATATATATAACATTTCATATATAATATATATAATACATAATATATATATTATATATAACATATATAATATATATATACAACTAACAGCACTGAAATATTAGACTGCATATAGAATGACAGAATAAAATTTCTAAAAATATCCATGGACTATACTACACACACAGCGAACCCTTAGTTAAACCATGGACTTTAATTAATAGTACAATTTAAAAATGCACTATCATCAATTGTAACAAATGTTCCACACCAATGAAAGGTGTTAATAATAAGGTAGTATGTGGAATTCTTGTATTTTATGTATGATTATAGAAGTTCACAACTTCTCTAAATAAATAAAAAAACTCACAAGATAAGTTCTGTGGTTCTTATCTAATCTGCCTTGGCCATAATTTAAATGACCCAAAGTTCAGCTCTGCAGTCCTGTTCTGTATCATAAATCTCAGAATGTTGTTTCAGATGCCAGAAATGCAAGAAACATTTTCTGATAAACACTGCATTAAAAAATTAGAGCACATTTTCTGTAGAAAAATACTGTTCAAGGCATATTTCTTTGTAAGTTTATATAACAGCTTACAAAAATGATGTGAATCTTATTGGTATCTGAGAGTACTTACCATACTAGGTTATTCAAGAAATGCCACTATATGATTAATGTGTAATATTTCCCTTAAATATCTGATAAATGAGAATGGAAAAATGTTCATGAAAATCATCTTTCAGGAAAAATTGCAAGGCTGAAGAGTGCAATAGATTGGATATATGAGGGTCATCTTAAGGGCAGAGGGAATCTTTTGTATCCCTAGTCCCACTTTTGGACTCTATAAAAGTATTATTCTGGGGGCATCCACCACTTATCCTCACCTACAACCTGGGGACCAGCTATATCAACTCAGTAGCTCCTTTCAGCCATATGAGAGAATCTAAGACACACTGGATGCAGAGTTACTCTGGACAAGTGCTGTAGGTCCCCATAGCATAGAGTCACGCGCCCACGGTGGAGTTCTAGAAGTCTTCTCACTAGGCAGTGTTCAGGGGACAAGCACAGCAGAGACTGAGGAAGGGCTGGTATCCAGGAGCACTGCCAGGCAACAGCAAAGCTGCAAGTAAGACCAATCTACACCAGACTATTGCCAGCAGGGCAAGAAACATCAAAGACAGGGACATAGAGAAAGCAGGAAGGGAATACCTATTTAAAGAACCCCAGGACATTCTGAGTGTTGTGGAATCATCCGGAGCCTGTATCCTATCAACCATCGTCCACAAAGATACTATTTCTGCTAGGAAAATAGAAGGAAGGAGAAAATGCTTTATTATTATTATTGTTGTTATTATTATTATTATTATCATTATTAAAGAGAAACCAAATCTCTGAAAGCAATATTGTGAATTATTTTTATCCCAGTACATTTACCAAATGGGTTTTTAAGAGTTAATATTTGGTCCATAGTATTTTAAGGTGTGTCATGGACTTGAAAAAAATAAAATACATACAAATCCTATTGCAGAGAAAATGTAGGTTCATCAAGAGGCATTATATGTTAAGTATTAAGAAGAATCTGTAATGTAGAAGAGGAAGGAGGAGGAGGCAGAAAAGAAAATTTCATATAGCCCCATCTGGTAAAATGAATATATTCTCTGGACCTGAGGAAAATTTACTGCAAGTTCCATGGCTTCTTGTTTCTTTCAGATAATGAAATGTTCTCCAGGTGAGAATAAATTTATCCAGTCCAAGGTAATAATAATAATTTTAAACTTCATTCGGAGCCACAGCTCTACCCCACACCCCATCAAAAGCAAAACCCTGATGATGTTAGAAACAGGTGTGATTGAGTGAAGAAATCAATCACAGCTCTTTGCCATGCTGTGTTATCGATTTGCCATCAGGCTCTCTGGGCCTGGCAGATGTTAAAAATGCACTGATTCTCCCTGAGCACTCTTTCATGGATTTTACAGAGCTCACCTTCTCTGCCCTTCCCATCACTAGGGTTCTCTCACGTGTCTTTCTCTAAGCAGATGTGGATGGCCTCTCCTCTGGCTATCAGTTTATGACATTGTATTAGCTATGTTATGCTCTATTTCAAACACCCCTAAATCTCAGGGGCTCAACACTCACACACACACACACACACACACATGCACGATGCACGCACACACAGAACCTAATTGTTTTGGTTGAGTGTGAAAAATCAAGATTAGACATTAAGGGACTCGTCTCCACATATTCATTAAAGAATGATACTACCTACAACATCTCAAATTCAACTCTGAGAAAGGGATAATAGAGACCTATATTTTATCAGTCAGGTCTTAAAGTAGCATGCATATTTTCTGCTCAGCTTCCATTGAATAGAACTTAGTCAAATGTCCTACATAATTGAGAAGCAGTCAAGGAAAATTTTTCTTTCTCTATGTCCGGGAGAAAATAAAATAGGTTTTGCCAACACATCGTTAGGTTCCTTTCTAATTCCCTGGGAGCCTGTGGTTGTCCACAATTTGCTGAACCACTTGGGCAGGATCTGAGAAGACCTTATCCAGATGTCTTGTGAAAGTAGTCCATTTGAGCCCCAAGGATCCACAGGTCTCTTTCTAGTATCCTTTGCCTATGAAACTTTGTTTTTACTTATTAAAGAAGTTGTGAGTTTACAGGACAATCAGGTAAAAAATACAGATTTCAGATATACCACCCTATCAAAACACCTTCATTGATGTGGACATTTGTTACAATTTATGATACCACATTTTGGTTCACTGTTTATATAGTGCAATTCCATGGATTTTAAAGAAAATTATTCTGTTACCATATATACAATTTAATATTTCCCCCTTTAACTACTTTCAGATGTGTATTTCAGTGCTATTAACTATAGTCTCAATGCTGCATTACCATCACCTCCATTTATTACTAAACATTTTCATCATTGCAAATAGGATCCCTGTACAATTTAAGCTTTAACTCCATTCCCTATCCCTACCCCATACTCTAGTAATCAATGTAAGGTATTCTGACTCTATGAATTTGCTTATTCTAATTATTTCATATCAGTGAGGTCATACAATATTTGTGTATATACCACATTTTGTTTATCTATTCAATGGTTAATGCACAGTTGTGTTGCTTCTGTCTTTTGGCAACTGTGGAGAATGCCAATATAAATATTGATGTGCAAATATCTGAGTACCTGCTTTCAATTCTTTGGGGTACAGGCCTTGAGTGGAATTCCCAGGTCATATGGTAATTCTATACTTAAGATTACTTTCCTCAGTGACTGCATCACTTTACCATTAGCAATGAATGAGTCTTCCTATTTCTCCACATCATCTCCAATGCTTGTCATTTTCTATTCTTTTTAAAATATTATCCATTCTACTGAGTGTGAAATGGTCTTTCATAGTTTTTTGTTTGTTTGTTTCTTTTTTGCTTGTTTTGTTTGTTTCTTTCAGGGAAATGCATGGACCAGGAATTAAACCCAGGTCTCCCACATGGCAGGCAAAAACTGTACCACTGAACTACCCATGCATCCTTTCTCATAGCTTTGATTTGTAGTTCTATAATAGCTAATGAAGAGCATCTCTTCATGTGCTTTTTGGCCATTTGTGTATTGTCCTGGTAGAA
Source organism: Myrmecophaga tridactyla (assembly GCA_004026745.1). NCBI lineage: Eukaryota > Metazoa > Chordata > Mammalia > Pilosa > Myrmecophagidae > Myrmecophaga > Myrmecophaga tridactyla. The sequence continues at coordinate 275 of PVIY010041049.1, read as the reverse complement.
ATGTCTAGATTATTTTATCCATTTTAAAATTTGTTTGTCTTTCTGTTTTTGAGTACAAGGATTTCTTTCTATATTCTGGATATAAAACTGTTATGGGATATGTGGTGTTCTAGTTTGCTAGCTGCCGGAATGCAACACACCAGAGACGGATTGGCTTTTAATAAAAGGGGATTTATTTTGTTGGTTCTTCAGAGGAAAGGCAGCTAACTTTCCACTGAGGCTCTTTCTTACGTGGAAGGCACAGGATGGTCTCTGCTGGTCTTCTCTCCAGGCCC
>PVIY010041048.1:0-21939 GCA_004026745.1 Myrmecophaga tridactyla | reverse complement strand
AAACCCCAGACTCAACTGGCCTTTCTTAAGTGAGTTTATCCTCCTGTTGGTACCTTAATTTGGATATTTTTATGGACTTAGAATTGTAACTTGTAACTTAATAAATCCCTTTTATAAAAGTCAATCCATTTCTGGTATGTTGCATTCCAGCAGCTTTAACAAACTGAAACATATGCCTCCAGAGGGGTTTCTATTACAAAGGTTTATTTTCCAGGGGTTAAACTGCACTGGTGTGTTTCCCACTGTGCCAGTTTGAATCTGTTGTGTACCCCCAGAAAAGCCATGTCGTTTAATACTCATTCATTCAATATTGCTGGGTATGATCTTTTTCATAGTTTCCATGGAGATGTGACCCACCCAACTGTAGGTAGTAAACTCTGTTTAGATGGTTTCCATGGAGATGTATCTCCACCCATTCAAGTTGGGGTTGCTTACTGGAGCCCTGTGGTACTTAGATTCAGTTGTGAGCTTGGCCAGGTGAAGGCACCTAGTTCTGTTGCTGTGGACATAACCCAATGGTACGTGAACCTTATCTGTTGCTGATTACATCTGCAGTTGGTTAGGAGGCATGTCTGCTGCAATGAATGATGTTTGACTTAATTGGCTGGTGCTTAAATGAGAGAGCACAATGTAGCACAGCCAAAGCAGCTCAGCAAACCTCATCTCAGCACTTGCAGCTCAGCCCAGGCCTTTGGAGATGCAGAAAGAAATCACCCTGGGGAAAGCTGTTGGAACCCAGAGGCCTGGAGAGATGGCCAGAAGAGATCACCCTGTGCCCTCCCACACAAGAAAGAACCTCAGTTAAAAGTTAGCTGCCTTTCCTCTGAAGAGCTAATGAAATAAATCCTCTTTTATTAAAAGCCAATCCATCTCTGATGTCTTGCATTCCGGCAGCTAGCAAACTAGAACAAGCCCTTTAAGAGGTAACCATTTTCGAAAAAGCTTTAAAGCCACCAGAACCAACAGAGCCAACAGAATGGACAGAGCCCTGGGGAAGCCATTGAAGAAGCCTGGAGAGAAAGCTAGCAGACACTGCCACGTGCCTTTCCAGCTGAAAGACAAACCATGAACATCACTGGCCTTCTTGAACCAAGGTATCTTTCCCTGGATGCCTTAGGTTGGACATTTCTATAGCCTTGTCTTAATTTGGACATTTTCACAGCCTTAGAACTGTAAACTTGCAACTTAATAAATTCCCCCTTTTAAAAAAGCCATTTTTGGTGTGTTGCATTCCGACAGCTTACAAACTAAAACAGATTTTGGTACCAGAGAAGTGGGGTACTGCTGCAGTTTCCAAATAACAAACATGTTGGAATGGCTTTTCAAATGGATAAGGGGAAAATTTTGGCAGAGTTGTGAGGTACATGATAGAGATGGCCTAGAATGCTTTGAAGAGACTGTTGGTAGAAATGTGGACTCTAAAAATACTTTTGATAAGGCCTTAGACAGAAATGATGCATGTGTTATTGCCACCTGGAAGGAAGGTGATCCTTGCTTTAAAATGGCAAAGAATCTAGCAAAATTGACCACTAGTTTTAGATGGAAGGCAGATTTTAAAAGCCATGAACTTGGATATTTAGCAGAAAAAATTTCCAAATTAAATGTAGAAAGTATAGCCTGGTTTCTCCTTGCAGCTTATAGCAAAATGCAACAGGAAAGAGATAAGCTGAGAACTGAACACCTGGGTACAAAGAAACTAGAAACTGATGTTCTAAAAAATTCTGGCATTCCAGAAAGGGAGACCCCAGAGAATAGTGCCCCACATGAGAATTTAACCCAACATGGAACCAGTCAGGCATTTCAGAAAAAGCCAGGATTGGAGGTGGAGTTATCCAGCAAGGATGTGTGCAAACTCCTTTTGTCTGATGGCATGATTCTTGTCTACTACATAGAAAGCCAACAAGAGTGCTGTGGGATCTGTATAAACGGGACCACTGCTAATCTTAACTAAGACAGGCAGAAAAGGGACACTTTGGAGGAAAAATAAGTTCAAAAGCAGAACCATGGAAGCTAAGGTCAGGCCAGGAGAGTGGATATACCCAAGTGCTTTGAGAGGGTGAGTTTGACCCAAAAGCAGAGGGTGGGACTTCCACCTCATTGCAGTGGAAGAGATGTGCTGCCTCAGGCCTTGGAGAAGCAGAGCACATTCTCTGGGGACTGGGGAGAGCCTGGTTGCCACCCCATTGTTCTAGAGGGGGTGAGCATGTGCCCCGGAGATGGCAAAGGGTGCAGCCCCGATTCTTGGAGAGGGTAGAGGCAAAAAAAAAAAGGTGGCCTCCACAATATCCTCCAAGGTTGCATGGTGAGAGAGCCAGGCTGTCATGTAGGTCCTTGGAAAGGGTGGGACTGTCGCTTTTCAAACCACTGAGGATAAATGACTCCCAGACTTTGAAATCTAATGGAGTTTGCCCTGCAGGCTTTCAGATCTGTATGGGTCCAGTGACCCGTCTTCCCTTTAATTTCTCCCTATGGCAATGGAAACATGTATCCTAAGACTGTCCCTCCTTTGTATGTTGGTAGCAGTTAACTCATTCTAAGTTTTAGAGGTCCAGAGCCAGAGGAGGGTTTTGCCTCAGGACAGACCCATGCTTGTAGCTGACTTTGATGAGATTTTATGCTATTTCTGACTTTGTATTGTATTTGTATTGTTACTGAAATGGTTTAAGCCTTTGTGATGTTGTGATGGAATGAATGTATTGTTGCATTTAGAAAGAACATGTCTTTGGGGATCCAAAGGGTGGAAAGTACCAATATGAATCTGTTGTGTACCCCAGAAAAGCCATATCATTTAATCCTCATTCAATATTGCTGGGTACAATCTTTCTGACTGTTTCCACAGAGATGTGACCCACCCAATTGTAGGTGGTAAGCTTTTATTAGGTGGTTTCCATGGAGATGCATCTGTACCCAATCAAGGTAGGGTTGCTTACTGGAGCCCTTTAAAAGGAACGGATTTTGGGAAAAGATTTAGAGCCACCAGAACCAAGAGAGCCAACACAACCAAGAGATCCCTGGAGAAGCTGCAGAAGTCTAGAGAGAAAGCTAGAAATGTTGCCATGTGCCTTTTCAGTTGAAAAACCCTGAATGTCATGAACCTTCTTTAACCAAGGTATCTTTCCCTGGATGCCTTAATTTGGATATTTTTATGGTCTTGCCTTAATTTGGACATTTTCATGGCTTTAGAACTGTAAACTTAGTAAATTCCCCTTTTTAAAAAAACTACTCTATTTCTAGTATATCACATTTTGACACCTCACAAACTAAAACACCCACCCTGGGGAAGGGCATTTACCCAATTCTGGTTGCTTCAAGCCTTTCAGCTTCTCTAAAGAATTAGGGAGGAGGTTAAGAAACACTTGTGAAGGTCACAGACAAGGAACACAGGCCCAAATGAATGACTGACTTAATCATACGATTATAAAACACTTCCCCTCTCCCATACATTACAGTCACACTAACAGAACCCCCAGTATAACAACGGTGGGTTATAGCTGAAAGCATTGTGAGGTGCAGACTCTATGAAGAGGAGTTCTTAAGGAAGCCCAAAGATAACAGGGGAGAGGAGGATATTAGAGGAATTTGAAGCTGCTGGTACTTACAGCTACAGCAAAAATTAAACAAAGCCTAACTCCTAGCCTGATAAATATAAAACCTAATATCAAAGACCTATGTACCTCAGTTGCTTATTATCCTATACATCATGTCAGCTTTCAACAAAAAATTACAAGGCACACTAAAAGACAAGAAAAATCACAATCTGAAGACACAAAGCAAACATGAGAAACAGACTCAGATATGATGTAGATTTTGGAATTATCAGAAAAGGAACTTAAAATAACCACAATTAACATGTTAAGGGCTCTCATGGAAGAAGCAGACATTATGCAAGAATAGATGGGTAATGCAAGCACAATGATGGAAACACTGGGATGGAATACAAAGGAAATGTCAGAAATGGAAAAGACCATAATACTGTGATGGAAACAAAGAATGCCTTTGATGGACTCATTAGTAGATTGGGCATGGCCAAGGAAACTTTCAGTGAATTTGAAGACAAGTCAATAGAAACTCCCTAAATTAACTGCAAGGAAATAAAAAGATTTTTTTTAAAAGAACAGAACATCCAAGAACAGTGGGACAATTAAGATGAAACATAAGTCTAGTTGTAAGACTAGAAAGAGAAAGAGAAAATGGATAAGAACTATTTGAAATAACAATGGCTGAGAACTTTCCAAAATTAATGATAAAACCAAAATACAAAATCCTGGAGGTGAGGGCAGGGATAAACCTACCAATAGAGAAACAAGGATAAGATATACAATAGAGTTCTCATCACAAAGCATGCAAGCAGAAGAGAGTGGAGTGAAATATTTACTTCAGGTGCTGAAAGACAAAAACAACAACCTAGAATTCTACGTCCAACAAAATTATACTTCAAGACTGAAGGGGAGTGGCAGGGCAAGAGGGCAGCTTACTGAGGTGTAGAATTTTAGTTCGTCCTCCAGAGCAGCTAAATAGCCAGGAACAGTACAAAACAACTACCAAGGCCACATCAGTGACCACACACAGTATACACCAGTCTGGACCAGGTGGACCAGCTAAGAACACACACAGAACTGTAAGTACCCCAAGCCACACAGGCAGTGAGACCCCTACCCCATGGGCAAGGCAGACCAGTTCCCCCAGGGGAAAGGAAACAGACTTTACAAGCAGCAAGCGTTTAGCTCAAACAAGCTCCACTTGTGGAAATAATTAACAAATTCTGACTAGTGAAAATAGTCCCCAGCACAGAGAAACCTGGAATAAGTGCTCAAGGTACTAGGAGTTTTTGCCCTGGCAGAGAGTGTGGGGCTGATGGGGAGAAAAAAAAAAGAGGTTTTTTGAGTGGAACAGAACAAAATACTGCAAACGGCTGGACTCCAAGAACAGGGGGCACAAAGAACCTGGAGATACACAGAGCCTCCTACCCATTTAAGCTCTTGATTGACAAACCCTAGGAACATGGATCCTGCTCTGAAAAGGCTTTTTTTTTTTAACCCTCTACCTCTTAACAGCTGATCAGATAGAACTGGAAGTCTTCTCAGGCTCCAACAGTGCCCAGGCAAGAGCAGAATTAAGCTTGCCTGAGAGACAAGGTAACTACTCAGGTGAAAGGAGTTAATTCCCTAAAGGGTGTATCTTACACAGGGAAAGGTGGGGCCCAGATCAACTGGAATTCCTCCTTCAAGGAACTCAGGCACCAGGGACTGGAAAATTGAAGACATTAAGAACAGCCTACACCCTCACCTCTGTCTCAACCACACCCAGACACGGCGAGTCTGTTGAAATAAAGGCATAACACTGGTGGGAAGCCATGGGCAGGGAAGCACCACATGCTGGGAAGGATAGGAAAAACACAGTCTGGAGGTTTCTTAGGAAAGTCTGACAATCTGCTGGGTCTCACCCTTGGGGAAAACTAATGCTGGTGACTCTCCTCCTGAGATGTGGATCAGTCCAGTCTAGGAAAATCTGACTGGGGACACTGTAATTTCTGAGGAGACCCTCCTCAAAGAAAAGCTCCATATAGGCAGGGCAAGAAAAAGAAAAATAAGGACTGAAAAATTCTGCTCAGTTAAACAGAACCTATGCTAGAGCTCTAGAGTAAGTTGAACTGAATGTCAAACAACAGATAGAGAACAAAGCCAACCAGCAAGAAAATTCTAGGTAAAAGAAACCTAGGTAAAAGAAAACAACCTCCAGAATAACTAAATAAGGAAATCAAATGCCTAGATGCCAGTAAAAAATAACAAGACATACTAGAAAATCAAAGATACGGCCCAGCTGAAGGAACAAACCAACAATTCAAATGAGATACAGGAGTTTAAACAACTAATTCAGGATGTGTGAACAAACGTGGAAATTCTCATAAAAAATCAAATAATCGAGAAGAGGGAAAATATAAAGAAGATGTTGGGTGAAAAAAGAGAAATAGAAAGCTTGAAAAAACAAATCACAGAAATTGTAGGAATGAAAGGCAAAACAGAAGCGATAAAAAAAAACAATGGAAACCTACAACAATAGACTTGAACAGGCAGAAGAAAGGATTAGTGAACTAGAGGGCTGGACATCTGAAATCCAACATACAAAAGAAAACATAAGGAAAAGAAAAGAAAAACATGAGCAGGGTCTCAGGGAATTGAATGACAACATGAAGCACATGAATATACGTGTTGTGGGTGTTTTTCTAAGCCGAAGGATAAATGACTTTCAGACTTTGAAATCCAGTGATGTTTGCCCTGCAGATTTTCCTTCCAGTTTCTCCCTATGGATCCTGTGACTGTCCTCCTTTGCACATTGGCATCAGATAAATTGTTTTGAGATTCACAGGTCCACAGCCAGAAGATAATTTTTTTACACCTGTTTAAGGTTAAAGTGTAGTTGCCAAGTTGACAAGGGGTGGACATGTGGTAGTTAGATTCAGCTGTCAACTTGGCCAGGTGAAGGCACCTAGTTCGGTTGCTGTGGACATGAGCCAATGGTATCTGAACCTCATCCGTTGCTCATTTACATCTGCAGGCGGCTAAGAGGCATGCCTGCTGCACTGAATGATGTTTGAGTTAATTGGCGGCTGGTGCTTAAAAGAGAGAGTGCAACATAGCACAGCCGAAGCAGCTCAGCATACCTCATCTCAGCACTTGCAGCTCAGCCCAGGCCTTTGGAGATGCAGAAAGAAGTCACCCCGGGGAAAGTTGTTGGAACCCAGAGGCCTGGAGAGAAGGCCAGCAGAGACCATCCTGTGCTTTCCCACATAAGAAAGAACCTCAGTGGAAAGTTAGCTGCATTTCCTCTGAAGAGCTAACAAAATAAATCTCCTTTTATTAAAAGCCAATCCGTCTCTGGTGTGTTGCATTCTGGCAGCTAGCAAACTAGAACAGGTGTCCGAGAAGAAGAAGAGATGGGAAAAGGAAGAAAAAGCCTAATGGAGAAAATTATCACTGAAAATTTCCCATCTCTTATGAAAGACATAAAATTACACGTCCGAGGAGTATAGCATACCCTAAACAGAATAGATCCAAAGAGACATATTCCCAGACACTTATTAATCAGATTGTCAGATGTCAAAGTGAAAGAGAGAATTTTGAAAGCAGCAAAAGAAAAGCAATCCATCACGTACAAGGGAAGCCTAATAAAACTTTGTGTGGATTTCTCAGCAGAAACCATGGAGGTAAGAAGGCAGTGGTATGATTATATTTAGGCTTCTAAAAGAGAAAAACTGCCAGCTGAGAATTCTATATCCAGCAAAATTGTCCTTCAAAAATGAGGGAGAGATCAAAATATGTTCAGACAATCACTGAGAGAATTTGTGACCAAGAGACTGGCTCTGCAAGAAATACTAAAGGGATCACTACTCGCGGATAGGAAAAGGCAGGAGAGAGAGGTCTGGATGATAGTGTAGAAATGAAGACGATCAGTAAAGTTAAAAAGAGAAAAAAAAATTAGATATGACATATGTGCTGGTTTGAAATGATGTACGTACCCTAGAAAAGCCATGTTTTAATTCTAATCTCATTTTGTAAAGGCAACCATTTCTTCTAAACCCTATTCAGTACTGTATGTTTGAAACTGTAATTAGATCATCTCCCTGAAGATGTGATTTAATCAAGAGTGGCTGTTAAGCTGGATTAGCTGGAGGTGTGTCTCCGCCCATTTGGGTGGGTCTTGATCAGTTTCTTAAGTCCTATAAAAGAGGAAACATTTTGGAGAATGAGAAGATTCAGAGACAGCAGAGCAGAACAACATAGCCACAAGAAGCAGAGTCCACCAGCCAGTGACCTTTGGAGATGAAGGAAAATGCCTCCCAGGGAGCTTCATGAAACAGGAAGCCAGGTGCGGAAGCTAGGAGACGATGCTGTGTTTGCCATGTGCCCTCCCAGATGAGACAGGAACCCTGACCATGCTCATCATGTGCCCTTCCACTTTAGAGAAAAACCCGAACTTCACCAGCTTTCTTGAACCAAGGTATCTTTCCCTGGATGCCTTTGATTGGACATTTCTATAGACTTGTTTTAATTGGACATTTTCTCAGCCTTAGAACTGTAAACTTGTAACTTATTAAATTCCCCTTTTTAAAAGCCATTCTGATTCTGGTATATTGCATCCCAGTAGCTAGCAAACTAGAACAACATAGAAAATCCAAAGGATAAAATGATAGAAGGAAGTACTGCTTTTATAGTAATAACATTAAATGTTAATGGATTAAACTCCCCAATCAAAAGACAGACTGGTGGAATGGATTAAAAAACTGGACCCATCTATATGTGTTATATGAGGAAACTCATTTTAGACCCAAGGACAAAAACAGGTTGAAAGTGAAAGACTAGGAAAAGATATTTCATGCAAACAACCATAAATAAAGAGGAATAGCTATACTAATATCCAACAAATTAAACTTCAAATGAAAAACAATTAAAAGAGACAAAGAAGGACAATATGTGTTAATAAAAAGTACAATTAAACAAGAAGACATAACAATCATAAATATGTATGCCCTAAGCCAGAGTGCTCCAAAGTACATGAGACAAACACTGACAACACTGAAGGGAGAAACAGACGTGTGTACCATAATAGTTGGAGATTTCAATTCCCCCCCCATCAATGGCTAGAACATCTAGATAGAGTATCAGTAAAGAAACAGAATTTGAATAATACAATAAATGAACTAGACTAAACAGACATTTACAGATCATTTCATCACACACAGCAAGATATACATTTTTCTCAAGTGCTCAGGATTGTTCTAAAGGATAGACCATTTGCTGGGTCACAAAGCAAGTCTCAAAAAATTTTAAGGGACTAAAATTACCAAAAAAACACTTTCTTGGATCATAAAAAATAAAGTTGGAAATCAATAACAGGCAGAGGGCCAGAAAATTCACAAATATGTGGAGGCTGCTAACAACATACTCTTAAACAATCAGTGGATTAAGGAAGAAATTACAAGAGAAATCAGTAAATATCTCAAGGCAAATGAAAATGAAAACACAATATATCAAAATTTATGCGACACAGCAAAGGCAGTACTAAGAATGAAATGTATTGCCTCAAATGCCTATATTAATAAAGAAGAAAGAGCAAAATCGAGGAATTAACTCTTCACTTGGAAGAACTAGAGAAAGAACAGCAACCTAACCCCAAAGCAAAGTAAAAGTAAGCAATAACGAAGATTAGAGGAAAAGTAAATGAAATTGAGAACAACCAGAGTTGGTTCTTTGAGAAAATCAATAAAATCAATGATGGGCCCTCCAGCCTCTCCACAACATCAGCTAGTGCCATCTCCCTACCCCATATTATTGATAGCCCCTTCGAACATAAAAGTTAGAAGGGTCATAGCCCAAATACCCCTAAAGAGTGGGATAGGAAGATCAAGGGTATAGTGGAGTTAGACAGAGAAGGTAGGGATTAACAAACAAATATGACTGCTGAATCATTAAATTGATATTTCTTTTAGTCTCCAGCATCTTACAGCTGGAGAAGTAAAAAAAAAAAAACTGTGGAAATGTAACCCATACCAAACTCTGAAATATGTTCTACAATGAATTGTTGTGTGTGTTGTGCTTTGAAATTTATTGTTTTTTTAATATATGTTATTTTCCACAAAAAAGAAAAAGTCAGTTGTGATGATAAAAAAAATATGTATTCCTTCTAGCCTCCTATATTCTGGAACAGCTAGAAGGAAAATCTGAGATGATGGCATGGTAGGCCATGATAAACTCTGGGATCTGTCTTCAACAAGTAACTTGTTGAAGAGTACTTTGCAAACTATTGCTTTTTTCTTCTTTCTTTGCTTTATATATATATGTGTGTTATATTATACAATAAAAAAAAAGTTAAAAACAACAAAAGAGGAGCTTACCATTTTTTGAATGAATGAAGAAGTGTACAATTAGGAATAATAATGAAAGCAGCTCTATTTGTTCAACTCAGAGTCCTACCCACAATTCCTGTAATTAGAGAAATAATTTACTAGTGAATAAATCTTGGAGTGAAAAACCAAAAAAAAAAAATTGATGGGCCCTTAGCTAGGTGGACAAAAGAGTGAATGAGAGAGAGAGAGAGAAGATGCAAATAAATAAAATCAGAAATAGAAGAGGAGACATAACCACTGACTGTGCAGAAATAAAGGACGCAATGAGATGATACTATATGCTAATAAACTAGGCAACCTAGATGAAACCAACAACTTCCTAGAAAGGCGTGACAACCAGCACTGACTCAAGAAGAAACAGACAACCTCAAAAAGCCAATCACAAGTAAAGAGACTAAATCAGTCATCAAGAAGCTCTCAAAAAAGAAAAGCCCAGGACTAGACAGCTTCACAGGGGAATTCTACCAAGCATTTAAGACAGAACTAGTAGCAATCCTGCCAAAACTATTCAAAGAAATTGAAGAGGAGGGAAAGCTACTTATCTCATTCTATGAAACCAACATCATCCTAATACCAAAGACAAAGATACTACAAGAAAAGAAAATTACAAACCAATCTCTAATGATACACATGCAAAAATCCTAAACAAAATACTTGCAAATCAAATCCAACAGCACATTAAAAGAATTATATAACATGACTAAGTGGGATTTATTCCAGTTATGCAAGGATGGTTCAACATAAAAAAATCAATTAATGTAATACACCATATCAATAAGTCAACATGGAAAACCACATGATCATCTCAGTTGAGGCAGAAAAGCATGTGACAAAAATGCAACACCCTTTCTTGATGAAAACACTTCAAAGGAAAGGAATAGAAGGGAACTTCCTCAACATGATAAAGGGAATATATGAAAAATCCACAGCTATTATCATCCTCAATGGGGAAAGACTGAAAGCTTTCCCTCTAAGATCAGGAACAAGACAAGGATGCCCAGTCATCATTGTTGTTCAACATTGTGGTGGAAGTTCTAGCCAGAGCAATTAGACAAGAGAAAGAAATAAAAGGCATCCAAATTTGAAAGGAAGAAGTAAAACTCTCACTGTTTTCAGATGATATGATACTATATGTTGAAAAATCTACACCAAAGCTACTAGAGCTAATAAGTGATTACAGCAATGGGGCAGGGTACAAGATCAACATCCAAAAATCAGTAGGGATTCTATACAGTAATAATGAACAATCTGAGGAGGAAATCAAGAAGAAAATTCAGTTTACAATAGCAAACAAAAGAATAAAATCTTTAGGAATAAATTTAACTAAGCATATAAAATATCTATACATGAAAATCTCAGAAAAGGAAATACAAATGGCTAAAAGTCACATGAAAAGATGCTCAACTTCCCTGGCTGTTAGGGAAATGCAAATCTAAACCAAAATGAGCTATCATATGACACCCAGTAGAATGGCCATTTTCAAAAAACAGAAAATGACAAGGATGTGGAGAAAGAGGCACACTTACCCACTGTTGGTGGGAAAATAAAATGGTACAACAGCTCTGGAAGGCAGTTTGGCAGCTCCTCAGGAAGCTAAGTATAGAACTGCCATATGATCCAGCAATCCTACTGCTAGGTGTCTATTCAGAGGACATGAGGACAAGGACACAAATGGACAATTTGCACACCAATGTTTATAGCACCATTATTTACAATTGTCAAGAGGGGATAATGGCTCAAATGTCCATCAATGGATGAGTGGCTAAACAAGCTGTGGTATATACATACGATGGAGTATTAAGCAGTTGTAAGACAGAATAAGTCATGAAGCATGTAACAACGTGGATGAACCTTGAGAACATTATGCTGAGTGAAATTAGCTAGAAACAAAAGGACAAATACTGTATAGTCTCCCTAAAATGAACTAACATTAATGAGCAAACTTGGAGAATTGAAGTTAAGAACACAGATTATCAGGAGCTAGAAACAGGGCAGAGATTGGGAAATCGGTGCAGAAGAAATATAAATTATGCAATAGGACTGACTGTAAAAATTCAGAAATGGATAGCATAATACTAGCGACAGAAACAGGGCAGAGATTGGGCAATTAGTACTGAAGGAATATACATTATGCAACAGGACTGTAAAAATTCAGAAATGTATAGCACAATACTACCTGATTGTAGCACAGTAATATAAGTAGCGAATGAAGCTGAATGTGAGTACAATAGAGGGAGAAGGGCTGAGGACACATATGAAACCAGAAGACAGAGGAAAAAGAAAAAGACAGTATAATTTAGGAATGCCTAGAGTCGACAATGATGGTGATTAAATGTACAAATAAAAAAATGTTTTTGTGTGAGGGAGAACAAATGAATGTCAATATTACAGGGTTTTGAAAATAGACAGTATATGGGAAAATGTACAATCAACACAAGCTAGGGTCTATAGTCAACATTAACGTTGTAATATACTTCCACTGAATGTAAGAAAGGCATTATGCCCAAACTAAATGTCAGCAGGAGGGAAGCATGGGCAAGGGGTATGGATTCATTGTGGAAGAAAAGGAAATGTCTTTAGGTAGATTATGGTGGTGAAGACATGTCTATACACTTAGGTTGTATTATATCATGTGTGAATAAAACCATTTAAAAATGTACACAGAAAATTAAACTAGAGAAAATGCAGAGAAAGAGATGTACCTATTCACTGTCAGCAGGGAAAATGAGAGGTGCAGCACCTCAAGGTTCATCCATGTTGTTACATGCTTCATGACTTCACTCTGCATAATATTCCATTGTATGTACATACCATAGCTTGTTTAGCCACTCATCCATTGATGGACATTTGGGCTGTTTCCATCTCTTGGCAATTAGTAGGGAAAATGAGTGTGGTGGTTCCAATGGAGGCTAGGGGTAGGGTTATCATATGGTCCTGAAACCTCACTGCTCAGAATATACTTGGAGGAACTGAGTGTGGGGACATGAATGGACATTTGCACACTGGTATCTACAGTGGCAGTGTTCACAACCCACAATGGATGAAGGCGGCCTAAGGGTACAACGACTGAGGAATGGAAGGGGGAACTATGGTGCATACATACAGTGGACTACTGACTGGCCACAGGAGGAGCAAAATCGTGAGGCATGCAACTAACTGCATGAACCTTAAAAACTGCATGTTGAATGAAATGTCAGAAACAAAAAGACAAATACTATCATGCCTCACTCATACAGACTAACATAATATAAAAACAGTGAATTGAAGTGGAGAGTATGGGTTATCAGGTTGGGCCTATTGTAAAGAGTCCCGGATTGTAAGCTCTTTACAGCAGTCACATATATTCAGGAATTGTAACTGTTATTTCTAAATTCTGAAATACTGAGCTGTTCGTTTATAACATGGTCATTCCCAGAAATTTCAGGGATTTATGTGACTCAAAGAGTTAGAGCTCTGAAGCTATGAAAGTCAGTATTTCCCCATACAGAACTGTTTAAACAATTGAAAAAGGGATCAGACTTTGATTAGAGATATAAATGAAGCTGATCTGGATAGGACTAAGGTAGAGCAGAAGACAGGTTAAAGGATGATATCAGCCATATCTAAAAACTTCAACTTCTATGTGTGACCAAAGGGAGAGATGTTTAGTTGGTGAAAAATTTATATTCTGGGTAGTACATTACCTAATTTAATTTGTATGATCAGTTTAGATGAACACCATAAGTACATGGAATCTTGAACAGGGCGTGAGATCTCACTGGCTTGTCCAGGTTAGTGTGATTCCCCGCTATATACTAGAGTAATTTGGGAAGTAAATAAGAAAATATTTGCAATGTCCCCTGGGGAGACTGGGGAAAAAGGAAAAAATATTCAACTTCCCCATCTGGAGAATTCCTGATATTCTCCCAAGCAGTGGGGACAACCAATTCAATAGGCTGAGCTCTCAATCTTGGGGCTCACCCTTACGAAGCTTATTTCTGCAAAGGAGAGGCTAAGCTTGCTGATAATAATGCCTAAGAGTCAGTCCAAGAGTACCCCTTTTGTTGTCCATATGTGGCCTCTGCCCTCCTCCCACCCCCCACGTGGGAAATGACTCCCAGGGGTGTAAATCTCCCTGGCAACAAGGCCCAGAACTCCTACCATGAGCCAGAACCCAGCACCATGGGATTGAGTAAGCCGTCTTGATCAAAAGAGGGAAGAGAGAAAGAAATGAGAGAAAATAAACTTTCAGTGGCTGAGAGATTTCAAACAGAGTCAAGAGGTTATCCTGGGGGTTATTTTTATGTATTATATAAAAATATCCCTTTTTAGTTTATGATGTATTGGAGTGACTAGAGGGAAGTACCTGAAACCGTTGAGCTTTGTTCCAGTAGCCATGATTCTTGAACACAATTTAAAAACTATTTAGCTTTTACAATACGACTGTGTGACTGTGAAAACTTTGTGTCTAATGCTCCTTTTATCTAAGGTATGGACAGATGAGTAAAAAAATACATGGATAAAAAATAAATAATAGGAAGATTGGGTAGACTGAAATACTAGTGGTCAATGAGAGGGAGCATTGGGCATGCGATGTATGAGTTTTTTCTTCTTATTTCTTTTTTCTGGAGTGATGCAAATGTTCTAAAAATGATCATGGTGATGAATACACAACTATGTGATGCTATTTTGAGGCACTGATTGCACACTATGTATGGACTGCATTGAAGATTTGTCAGTAAAAATATTTAAAAAAAGAAACATGCCCTTAGTACATACAGAATTAGAAAAAAAATCTCCTACCACCATGAAATTACTTGTTTGATGCAGTAAGAATTAATAAACAGTTTAGATTTACCATACTCCTCCAAATTTTTGCTTTCTCCCTTGTGCTTTTGTTTGGACCCACCCATGGTTCTAAGGTAGAATCTGCCAAATCACTCACCCTCTCCTTTGCCAATCAATCACCCAGTTCTTTCAACTCTACTCTAAAATTTCCTACCTTGCATGCAACTCCACGGCTATTTTCTTGATTCAGGAGCTTATGCAGTGCTGGATGGCCCAGTGTGCAATTAAATCATGTGTTCAAAAAGCAAGAATATAAAATGTGGTATGAATATAATAGTAGAAAATATGAATTTATTTAGAATCTTGAAGTTGGAAATTCTAGAATAAAATATCTCAACATTAAAAAAAATAACTCATAAGGTCATGTCAAAAGGACACAGAAATTGGCTTGAAGTAACTCTCACTGGCCAAATTTCAGCATCAAAAGAATAACAGCTTTGGAAACGACTGATACAAACTCTGTAAATATATAAAAATCTGTGAGACAAGAAGAATACTTAAAAGAGGGAGAGAGTTCTCGCCTGCCATGCCAGACACCCAGGTTCAATTCCCGGTGCCTGCCCAGGTAAAAAAAAAAAAAAAGAGAGAGAAAGCTTCTAACACCATTAGAAATTATTCCAATTCCTCATTCTAATCATTAGTAATTAAAGGAAAAGCATTAAGCACATATCCTGCCTTTTCAGTGCCAGTTGATGAGGAGTAGATTTTTACAGAAGACTGCCAGCTAACAAATGAGGAAGAAATTATAGAATTATAATAAGGTAACATTTACAGGTTCCAGACATTAGGGCCTCATATTTTTGAGGGGCCATTTTTAGCCTACCATAATTACATAACTGAAACAGAAGAACAGATATACTGTTATCTCATATCCTGTTTCAATTATATAATTTCAAAATTACATAAATTTCTCTTTAATAGAAATAAAAGGTTCAAAATATAATAAAATCTTTTTAAAAAGCAGAAATATCACATAAAGGCAAAAACAATTAAAAAGGAAAAAATACTTCACACAGATAAAAATTCAACAATTTACGAAGAAGACAGAGTAGTTTTCAAAGCTTTATTTCAACTATAAAGTAAAAAACTAGAGAAATAAAAGGAAAAATTAACAAATTAGCTTATAGTGCAGGAGACTTTAACATATCTCTGAGATGAAAAACTCAAGTAAATAAAAACAAGGATACAGAGCAACATTGATAATTTTTATCCAAGTTTTATAATTTAATACCTTAATAATAAACATTATCAAGCCCTTATTGTATTTGAGGCCCAGTACTGACCACTTTGCAGGCATTATGTAACTGAATCCTCACAGTGATTTATTTAGCTAAAATATCCCATTTAACAGATAAGGAAACTGAAACAGAGATTAAGTGACTTGCTAGAAGTCATCAGTGTTAAAGCTGGGATTCAAACCTAGGGTGTCTGATTCCAGAGCCCAGGCTCTTATTTACAATGCATTTTCTATCTACCCAAATATTTCTATTTGAGGCTAAAAAATGTTTACCTAAAAACTACTCTGACTTCATTTCACAAGATTTGATATATAATGCTCTCATTTTTGTTTATTTTAGACTGTCATTTCAGTTTTGGCTGTCTTCTTTAATGTAATTTTTGGGAGTTAAATTTTTCTTTAGTTTTATTTTTAAAAAACTATTTAAGGGGAAATACAACACCGATTCCTGAAAAACTTATAAAAATAATTTTTGACAAGATAATATATTCTAATGGATAAAATAAAAAAATGTAGAAAGGCACAGAGTGAAAGTAACTTTCCCTCTTACTTTTACCCCCAATTACTTAGTTTTTCTACTGGGAGGCAATCTCTGTAACTAGTATTTTGTGCATCCTTGAAGACACTCTATAATATACAGAAAAATATATTGAAAATATGTAGCAAAATATATAGAAAACTAAAAAGCCTTAGATAAAAGTGAACTTAGATCAAAATTTACCTATTCAGATCACTGTTTGCTGAGTAAATGGAAAATGGTCTATCATGCTAGACACTTCAAAGTCTTAAGTATTTTTACTTTCATGTCTCTACTTCTGTTCATCATTTGTTTATACGTCATTCTTCCCTGGTAAACTTGGTGTTGTTTGAAGTCTATCCAATGTCAACGGGCACCTTACAAGGAGTTAGCATTGTGCTGGCTCACTGGATGATAAAGAATAAATAAAAACATGATCCTTGCTCTCAAGAAGCCAACAATTTTGCTGAGGAGACAAATAAGAACAGAAACTCTTCTCCCGAGATAATCCTTTATCTAGTGTCTTCTCTGGATCTCTTGAATGTTTTCCAAAACTGAGCTCCTTGGCTCCTTTCTCCTCTACCATCACCAGCCCAACACACATACTTATGATCTGAATTCTCTCCATTTCATTCATGGCATCACCCTTTGGAGACAAAGAGGCTTGACTGGGGGTGGGATTATATGAAAACCTATGAATCATCTTTCTAATCTCACCCACATTCAGTAAGTCACCAAATTCTGACTAAATCTCCTAAATATTTCTAACCTTCATCCTTTCCTCTCCATTCCCACTGCCACTCTTCGTTTTGACTCACATCATATCACCTCTCACCTGGGTCACTAACTAGCCTCCCTACCCAAGTCTCTTCACTCCAATTCAGGTTCTAAACCCCTGTTATCAATGCTCCATAGCCTTGGCAGACAAAACACACAGGGCTTTGCTAACCTGGCCTCAACCCACCTCTCTTATCACTCCCATCATTCTTCCTCTCTCACTCAGTTCATTCTCCATCGATCCTCAACTTTCTTTTCTAGTTCTTTCAACTTATGTTCCACATTGCCACATCTTGCATATGTAGTTCATTTTGCTAGGAATACCTTCTCCTACTCTTATCCTTGTCAATCCTCATCTAACCAGACACAGATACGCTCCCCTGACCAACACCCCTTCCTCACTCTGGACAGTTGATCACTCCCTCCACTGTGACTTCACAGACTTCTATTATTGCTTTTATCTCCCTATAGTATAAGTATTTGTTCATACGTCATTCTTCCCCGGTAAACTTGGTGTTGTATGAAGTCTATTCAATGTCATTTCTTTTTGTGAACCTAGTACCCAACCTAATGGACAGCAAAATATCTCAATAAATGGATATGAACTAAGTGAAGGAGGCTTTTTCCACCTTCCTCCCCATCTCTCCTCTTCTCATTTGCTTCCTCTTTCTTATAGCATCCCACAACCACGTCTAAGGACATAACATATAACTATATGACTTAAGAATTCTGATTCCATGAAAGGTGACTACCCTACCCAAAAGCTAAATCAATTAAGTCCTAAATAAGGACCACACAACCTACCAGCAGACTCTGAAGTGCAGGAAAAAATGTAATCCCCTGCCGCCCATTCCACCATAGTAACAAGGTTTCTAAACGGATTACCAGGCTCCCTCATCGGGCCCAGCCTAGTCCTGCTTGGACCCTTTCAGATAAAACAGGTTCCTCTGCTAAGATACGACTGCCAAAGTGTCTCCTAGACAACCTAGGGGAAAAGCCTTCAGTCTGTAGAGGCTCCTTACATAGCAAATATTTCCCTGGAGAATTCTTTGGTAACACTACTCACGGGATTACTTGATTTTAAACCTTAGTTAACCTTAATCTGATATTCATTCAACACTTAAACATTTATTTTTCTACTCTTTGCTCCATACTGTACCAGAGGTCTTGGAACCCCACCTATAAGTTAACTTTCTTCTCTGATCTGACCAGTCACCATGACCTAAATGGTACTATGCTTGACAACCATGTTGATGTGGCATGGCTACACCCAGCCCCTCTTATCCTGTCAGGACCAGGACCCACATACCACCTCTTCCTCAGGAGAAAGCACACTGTAAATTTATCCCAACTTAACAGCTGCTTAGCTGAGAAGAGAGTATTTAGCTGATTGCTTCCCTCTCTCTAGCTCCTTTTTCCTCTCTGCCTACATTATCTCTTTTTAAACTGTCCTTTTCATTTATAAATTTGAACATTTAAAAAAAAAATGCCAAAGTTACTTGCCTTCTTATTCACATATAGCTCCTAATACTTTATCTCAGGGTCAGCAGCTCTACAGAGAAAAAAGCATTTTTCATTTCTGCTTTATTAGCACCTTCTGAAACTGACAAACTCAGTACTAACTGTGGCAGGTGACAAACCACCTTCCTTGGTTGCCTGGTAGAAGCTGAACATAAAGCACACAGATACTCTTCTAACAAACTAGAACAAGATATAATCAGAACTGAAAGAGCACCTTGTACTAGTGAGAAGGGGAAAGGAAGAAAATATTGGGTAGAGTATCTCCAGCACCAGATAGAAGACCATCTAATGTGAACAAACATACTAAGTAGTCAAGAACCAATTCACATGATATTGTGAGCCACTGATTGTACAATGTCCTAGTTTGCTAGCTACCGAATGCAACATACCAGAAACAGGATGGCTTTTAAAATGGGAAATTTAATAAGTTGCTAATTTACAGTTCTAAGGCTGAGAAAACATCCCAATTAAAACAAGTCTATAGAAATGTCCAATCAAAGGCATCCAGAGAAAGATATCTTGGTTCAAGAAGGCTGATGAAGTTCAGGGTTTCTCTCTCAAGTGGAAAGGCACATGGTGAACATGGTCAGGGTTTCTCTCTCAGCTGGAAGGGCACATGGTGAACACAGCATCATCTGCTAGCTTCCTCTCCAGCTCCCCAGGAGCATTTTCCTTTTATATCTCCAAAACTCGGTAGCTGGTGGACTCTCTGCTTCTTGGTTCTGTGGCATTCTCTGCTCTCTTCGAATATCCCTCATTCTCCAAAATGTTTCCTCTTTTATAGAATTCCAGTAAACTAATCAAGACCCACCCGAATGGTTGGAGACACGTCTCCACCTAATTCAGTTTAACAACCACTCTTGATTGAGTCACATCTCCAGGGGGATGATCTAATTATACTTTCAAGCATACAGTGCTGAATAGGGATTAGAAGAAACGCTGCCTTTACAAAATGGGATTAAGATTAAAACATGGCTTTTCTAGGGTACATAAATCATTTCAAACCAGCACATACACCAAGTATGGAATGTTTGTATGTTAAGAATGTTTGTGTTTGTATGTTGTTTTGTCAATAAAAAATATATACATTTTTAAAAAAGAACCAATTCATAGGCAGGAGATGTGTGGAAAACCTGAGTGCAGGGTCCAATCATTTCTGATAACCCCACTATAGGGTTGATCACTCCAATCTCAGAACTGTGCTATATGCACATGTGATACCCAACCCAGACTTGTTCCTAAAATGATTTTCTTACTTACTAGATGATAATGTCCTTGGCAGCTTATTTCATTGTTACTTCACTCTGGGAAGCAGCATAAATGGCACAACAGTTTTAAGTATAGGCTGTAGAATTTTATGAATCGCAAAGGTAACACCAAACACTTAAAGGTAATAAATAACCTTCCCCTACCATCAAAAACACGCTTCTACAATAACAAGCGTTTTACATGCTTACTACTTAGACGCCACAAAATGCCCATCTATATAATATTCTAACACTCCACCATTTGCAAAGTGATATCACTCACCCTATCTCACATATGTTCCAGTATTTTTATTTTAGCAGAGAGTGAAATTGAATAATATGCCTGAGGGACCAGTATTTAAGTGTCTACAGTTCAAGGATCTTCGAATGATAACAAAAACATTAATGTACATGTTATGTGTCAGAAACAGCGCTGGGCACGTTACACCTTCAACCTTCAATCTCTCTGAAGCGCTAGGACCATCATCCACTAGACCGTGGGACCAAGGCAAAGTCAAGTAAACTTTCCCGAAATCCCAGGCTGGGGTGTGGCGACCCTACAGGGAACTCCTGCCCGCCTCCAGACCGCGGCTCTGGTAAGAGGCAGGTCCAGAATTCCAAGAAGAGTCCAGAGCGCCCTAGAGGAGCGCTTTTCTGGGTCGTGTCCCTGCTCTGAGGTCTGGGCTCAGTGTAAGTTTGCAGGGCGGCGAAGCGCCTCTCTACCCCAGTGTAGGTGCGCGGGGCCACGCAGCGAGTGCCACGAATTTACCCTCTAACTGAACGGGTCCTCCCTGAAAAACATTCCGGGCGGGTGCGCAGGACAGTGGTCCAGGGGGCGAGGGCGGGGCCGGCGCTGGAAACGCTTCCGGGAGGAACGTACCAACGGGCGAAGGGGGGTTGCCGAGGCCGGGACCGTTGCTGTCTCCGCGCCCTGGGGCGAGGCTGAGGAATTCTCGATCTATCCCTCGGCGTCCTGCTTAAGGGTCCGCGTACAGGGGCTGTATCTCTTCACAGCCAGTCCCCTCAGAGACTCTTCCTCCCGGCCCCTATCTAGTGGAAAGCCCCGGAAATGAGGGGCGGGCGATACTCAGCGGGCCGCAGGGGAGAAAGTGTTCCGAAGCTAAACGACTCTTGTACGCCCCCCAGAAACCTACCCACTCATGTGCCGTTACCCTGTCCCTTACCAGCTCTTTGGGCGGCTTCTCCTGGGTTTTCCCAAACAGCCCCATGGCGAACTGGACTCGGCTTGCCCCTTCCGGCTTTCCGTTCCCTGCGCCCGGCAGGTCCGGGCAGCCGCCTGGGCGGGGCCGGCCAAGAGGAGGGAGCCCAGGCGCCCGCAGAGGGAGCGGTGGCGGCGAGGACAGTGCGCGTGCGCAGGAGTGGGTCTGAAGGAAGGGCACTACTGCGCAGGTCAGGGGTGGGGCGCTGCCGATCCCTAGGATGGGCTGCTTTGGGAAGGGTTACAACTGTTTCTGTGGGAGATAATTTTTTTTTTTCACATGGGCAGGCACCGGTAATCGAACCCGGGTCCTCTGTCACGGCAGGCAAGCATTCTTGCCTTCTGAGCCGCCGTGGCCCGCCCGATAATTTTTTTTTTCTTTTTTTTTTTTTAATACTACATTTGATGGTTACTGGCTCCTGACCCTTCGCTTCAGCCAGTCTGTGTTGCGCGGGGGTCTGTATCTATTCCCGTCCACGTACGTTTGCACCCGGTCTCCGAGCAGCCCAGCCTCTGAGTTCCCTGGGCACCTAAGTGCATCAAGCTAAAAATGACCTCCCCTTCCTCCTGGCAAATCTACGCCTGTCTGTGTGGGCGCCCGCCCCACTCACGAGCACCTGGACATCACCTCCTCCTCTTTCCAAGCCCCAGCAAGTCTCACTTTCCCATCCATGTGTCTGACCTCTAGCC
>PVIY010041047.1:0-21937 GCA_004026745.1 Myrmecophaga tridactyla | reverse complement strand
TGGAGCCACGGGAACCAACAGAGCCCATACAGCCAGAGAACTTTGGAGATGAATTAAGAAGACATACCTGGGGAAGCCATTGAAGAAGCCTGGAGAGAAAGCTTGCAGATGTCACCATATGCCTTTCCAGCTGAGAGAAAAACCCTGAATATCACTGGCCTTCTGAACCAAGGTATCTTTCCCTAGATGCCTTAAATTTAGACATTTTTATAGCCTTGCCTTAATTTGGACATTTTCACAGCCAAAGAACTGTAAAATTTGCAACTTAATAAATTCCCCTTTTTAAAAGCCATTCTAGTTCTGGTATATAACATTCTGGTAGCTTAAAACTAACACAGAAGGCAACTATGATTTTTCACAAAAAGTATGTGCAGTTGTAACTTTGGAAAAATGATGAGCAAAAAGCTCAATTGAGATGAAAGAAGATTTTCCCACTTTGTATGTTTCTGCATTTTTACAAGAAGCTTATTTTTATAAAAGATGTTTGATGTTGTCATTGATCAAAATGAAAAATTGTTTAAAAATAAATATTTTTGGTGACTGATTTGGTGACCTCCCAGCCAGAGATGCATACTTTACCTTCATAAAAAATTATCCATAAAGCTGAGGCTGTTTTAAAATATGGCCACAAATTATCTGATACTCTTCCAAAAGGAGGTGGAATCTGGGCTGGCTTTGAGACTGCTTCAATAAACAGAATGGAGCTGAAGTGACACTATGTGACTTTGAAGGCCAGATCACAAAAGACTATGGAGATTTCACCTTGCCTGCTGGAACACCCATTCCTGGAGCCTAGGGCTCTCATGCCACCATCAAGCTGGTAAATACATACCTAGGCACTACAGCGGACAGTGCCACCCGAGGCTGTCCTTCAGCCATCCCAGCCCAGGTGAACAGACATGTGTGAATAAGCCATCTTGGAAGGAGATCCGCCAGGCCCAGTGATTCCAACAACAGCTGTTAGAGTCATTCCAGCTGTTCAGGCCATCAAGCCAAGGCTTCAGACATTGTGGAGCAGAAAATAGCTTTTCCTGCTATGCACTTTTCAAATTCCTGACCCACAGAATCCATGAGCTGTAGGGAAAAAAAGATTTTGTTTTATGTCACCAAGTTTGAGATGATATGTTACGCAAAAATAGGTAACTGAAACAAAAGTTAAGGGAAAAAGCACTATCTAATTGTGTATTAATGTACTCAGGATGAATAAGAGAATGCCCATCAGGGGTGCAAGGGTAGCTCAGTGGTAGAATTCTTGCCTGCCATGCAGAAGACCCAGGTTCGATTCCTGGTCCACATACTTACCCAAAAACAAAACAAACAAAAATTCAACAAACGATGCTGCAATAATGGGATACTCACATGGAAAAATAATTAAATGTGACCCTGCCATAAAGCATACAAAAAAAATGTGACCCTGCCATAAACCACTATTAGAATGCTAAATCAATCAGAAGGTGCTAAATTAAGGAATAATTGCCTTATTGCATGTACTAAACATATATTCCTTTTTTATGTACCAATAAATATTTATAATTTCAATTATTATTTCAATATCTAAGCAAACAAACAAACAGAAAAAAAACACAAACCAGTCACTCCTTCATACCTTTGGATCCTGATGAAGCAATGAGAGGAGTGTTTAAAAGAAGCAATTTGGCTGCAAAGGAAATTCTATGATAAAAGATAGAAGAAAAGCCACTAACCAGGGATAAACACAAATAGCTGGTATAAACTTATAAGGAGAGTATCAGGATGACTGTAACTCAAAATGGGTTGAGATTGCAAAACATGCTATAGACAACAAAAAGGGGGGTTATAGCTATATTTGGAGCAAGAAGAAGAAGGAAGAAATAGGCTCACTGCTTAGGGCAGATGGTGTAATATCAACAGATGACCAAGAGAAAGCAGAACCTCTCAACTTTCATTTGGCTTGTCTTTTCTATAAAGAGATTGATGTTCAAGTTTAACATGGTATATGGTTGTAGTTAAAAGGAAAGCTAAGCCCCCCAAAAGGTGAGGAATGATGAGGATACTAAACTGAAATATTCAAGACCCTGGATTTGGATGCAATCCATCCCCTAAAATGCTGAAAGGAACTTCAGATATGGTTTGGGAACCACTATAGACAAACTTTAGAAAATAGGAAAAGTCCTGGAAATAGGCAAGTATTTTCCTGATTTTCAAGAATTTTTTTTTTTTTGCATGGAAGGCACAAAGAAATTTTTTTAAGTAATTTACAAAACTATACATGGGTGTTTGGGGTATTTACTACCCCTTACAAAGTTCTAGAATCCATATTTCTCAGATGATTTGTGAGATCCAAGGAGCAGAAGCAGTGAGAACTACCCATGCTATCTAAATCTCATTTCCCTTTCTGATAGCATTGCAATAGAGTTACAACAGTGTTAGAGAGGGGATCCTTTAAGGCTTGACTTACTTTCTGCCCTTAATTTCAAGGAAGAAACCAAGTCTTTCAGGATCCTTGCACATGATGTAAAAAGTTGTTAGCACAAGTACTATAATTGGTGGGTCTATGGTAGTTTGAACGTTGCTATTAAAAATTGATTTTGGTGATGTCAATGAAAATGGCAGAGTAAGGACCTCCAAAAACTCGCCCCTCAAAAAAACTGGCAAATACAACCTCCAGATGGGTCCCTAGACCAGATGGATCCTGAAATGCAAAGGGGCAGACTCTCCAGAACATCAACTAGTTCCTTCCCCTATCCCATTCTATTGACAGCCCTTTCAACATGAAACAGAATGGGCATAGCCCAAATACCCTTAAAGGGTGGGAGAAAGACCAAAGGTGATGGTGGAGTTATATAGAGAAGGTAGGGTTTAACAAATGAGTATGATTGCTGAATCATTATATTGATATTTCTTTTAGTCTCTAGTGTCTTGGAGCAGCTAGTAGTAAAAACCTAGAATTGTGGAATTGTGACCCATGTCAAACTCTGAAATCTGTACTACAGCTAATTGTTGCAATGTGCTTTGAAATTTATTGCTTTTTTGTATATATATTATTTTTCACAAAAAAAGAAAAAAAGTTGATTGTGGTGATAAATGCACAGCTATATGATATTGTGAACCACTGTACACTTGGATGATTGCATGGTATGTGAATATATAATATATATCAATAAAATTGCATTAAAACTTAAAAAAAAAACCTGGCAAAAATGATGAGCGTCAACTTTTTCAAGATTCCAGAAATTACCCAAAGCCTTCAGCAACTTGAGGACTGCTCATTCAAGAAAACAAGCTAAATCTTGGTAAGAATAGTGGCATTTATCTTTCCCTAGTCCCTCCTCTGCTTTCCAGCTCCAGCACAGCCTTGAAAAATAACTGCATTCCTGATATAACCTGGAAGCCATTGAAAGGAGCAGAACAAAGCTGGGGTTCTTTCAAAGCCTTATTCCCAAAGAATTACCATAATTTGACCTGTTTTGTGGTTCCTTGGAAGACTCCACTTACAAATCTGTCTATATTTGGACTGCCACCAATATGTATCATCCCATATAACTCTAAATTGAGGAGCCTAAGTTCCTAGTTAAGTTTGCTAGCTGCCAGAATGAAATATACCAGAAACGGAAAGACTTTTTAAAAGGGGAATTTAATAAGTTGCTAGTTTACAGTCCTAAGGCAGAGAAAATATCCCAATTATAAAAGTCTACAGGCATCCAGGGAAAGATACCTTGGTTCAAGAAGGCTGATGACGTTCAGGGTTTCTCTCTCAAGTGGGAAGGCACATGGTGAACACAGTCAGAGTTTCTCTCTCATCTGGAAAGGCACATGGTGAACATGGTCAGGGTTCATCTCTCAGCTAGAAGGGCACATGGCGAACATGGCATCATCTGCTAGCTTCTTCTCCTGGCTTCCTGTTTCATGAAGCTCCCCAGGAGACATTTTCCTTCTTCATCTCCAAAGGTCGCTGGCTGGTGGACTCTGCTTCTCGTGGCTATGTTGTTCTGCTTTGCTCTCCCTGAATCTTTTATTCTCCAAGATGTTTCCTCTTTTATAGGACTTCAAAAACTAATCAAGACCCAGTCAAATGGGTGGAGACACATCTCTACCTAATCCAGTTTAACAACCACTCTTGATTAAATCACATCTCCGGGGAGATGATCTAATTACAGTTTCAAACATACAATAGTGAATAGGGATTAGAAGAAATGGCTGTCTTTACAAAATTGGATTAGGATTAAAACATGGCTTTTCTAGGGTACATACATCATTTCAAATCAGCACAGCCCTCTTCTTCCACCCAGCCCTTACCCATAGGACATATGATCTACCCCAGGAATGGCAGGCTAAGACTACAGGGGCCCTGACTGCCCTCACCCCCAGACTGTAGAGCAGAGTTTCCATGCAGGGAAAGGCAATCTGAGAAGACCAGAGGCTACCACCCCATCAGTGCCCAGAGTAGTGGCTCAGAGACTGCCAAGGGTAGAGGCAGTCCGTAAAAAAAAAAAAAAAAAAATAGCTTTGAGGTTCTCCCCAAAGGAATTGACTTTATTTGAAACTGAGTGTGGGGAAGTTCAAGCCTAAGAGCTCTCTGAAATACAAAAAAAAAAAAAAAAAAAAAAAAAAAAAAAAAAAAAAAAAAACCCACAAAGAACAAATAAATGAAAAACCCAGCACCTCTTAATTAAGAGCAATAAGCTAAAAAACATAGGCTAGCTAGTTCACCAGAGAGAACCAGGGAAATAGGTAGCTAAGAAAAGCCTTCCTGGGATCAGAAGAAAACTCAAAGACCAGCCTCAAACACTACCCCTATACAAATTTAATTCGTTCAGACTGTTGAACAATTTATACCTCAGGACATTATTGAAAACAATTGAGCAATCAGCAGATAATTTAATGGGTAGGGTGAAATGCCAAAATCAGCATACAACTATAACAGAGAGATCGGGAATAGAGACAGTCAAAGAAAGCCTGCTAAAACCACTGCCATCCCAGTGGTCATTGTGTGTTTGCTGTTAAGCCTGCACGCTCTGAGGAGCAGCACCAAAGGCTTCACACTGGGGAGTGGGGGAAATGGGGAGGGGGACAGGCTTAAGTAACATAGCCTAAGCAAGTGGCAAAACAAACAACAACAAAAACAACCCCTTGGGAGGGGGGCAGGGAATCAGGACGCAAATTACCTCAATGTATTTCCTAAAATGTTCAACAAAAAATTGAGATTTGCAAAGAAATAGGAAAGTGTTACCACACAATGACAAAAAAGCAGACAACAGAAACTGCCTATAAGAAGGACCAGATGTCAAATTTAATAAAGACACCAAAACATCTACTATAAACATGTTCAAAGAATTAAAGGAAACCATACTTAAAGAAATAAAAAAGATGAGGCAATGTCTCATCAAATAGGGACTATCAATAAAGAGAAAAAAATATGTTTAAAAAAAAGAGTCAAATGAAAATTCTGGAGTTTAAAAGTACAATAAGCAAAATTAGAAATTCATTAAAGGGCCACAACAATAGATTTAAACTGGCAGAAGAAAGAATCAGCAAATTTGAAGGTAGATCAATAGAGATTCTGGAATCTGAAATGCAGAGAGAATATGGGAGAAAGAAAAATTAAAAACACTTCAGAGGGGAGTGCATGGGTAGTTCAGTGATAGAATTCTTTATGCCATGCAGGAGACCTGGGTTTGATTCCCAGCCCATGCACTAAAAAGAAAAAAAAAATCAACAAATGGTACTGCAATAATGGGATATTCACATGGAAAAGAATGAAATGTGACCCCCCACCACACAGCAACAAGAAAAAAAGAGCCCACTCCCAATACCTAAATTAAATTTTTAAAAAAACTATAATTAAGCCTACCTATAATTATGCCTAATTATTTCCAGATAACCTCTTCTGCTGCTCAGATGTGGTTTCTCTCTCTAAACCCAACTCTGCAAGTAAAATCAGTACCCTTCCCCACCCCCTCACATGGGTGTGAGTACCTCTGGCAATGTGGGACTTGACTCCCAGGGATGAGCCTGATTCTGTCACCATGGGATCGACAATGCCTTTCTGACCAAAAGGGGGAAAACAATCATAAAAAATAAGGTATCACTTGTGAACAATGAAATTATCTAAAATTGAGAATGTTGATGGACTGTGGACTTTGAGCCTTCATGACGCTCGATGAATGCAGGTGGCTGACAGATGCTCCGACGGAAAAGTAGATTGATCAACAATGGTGTATACTTATGAACGAAGGTTGTGCTGCTACAAAAAGGAACAATGTCGTGAGGCATGCAGCGATGTGAATGAACATGTGGAACATTTGATGAGACAAAATAAGCCAGAAACAAAAGAAACAACAATGGTATGGTCACCTTTAGAAAATGTTTATAAGAAAACAGGGGCCTAGATTGTAAGTTTTTAGAGCAGACACATTAAGTCCGGAGTGGTGATTATTATTTCTGGATTTTGACAGGCTGTTTCATATATGTAACCTGATATTTAGAGATAAGAATGAAGCTGATCAGGTTGGGATTAAAGTAATTCAGAACATAGGTGTAAGGAAGACAGTAACTATATTTTAGAACCACACATACTCTTTGAGACTAATGGAAGAAAGGCTTATTTGCTCTGGAACTGAAATTTTCTGTAGTGCATAATTTAATTCAACCTATCTGTATAGCTCATTTGAACATCTGAAACAATAGGAAGCACAGAATAAGAAAGAGGTGCTTTAATCCTGTATAGATTATTGTGATGTCTGGGTACATCCTAGAGTACATTAGTAGATAATCAAAAATGCTGGCAAAGTCCCTTAAGGGAGGGGAGAAAGACTATGGAACTATTAAACTTTACCATCAGGGAATCCCCTGATACTGTGTCAAACTTTAGGGATACCCAAATCAATAGGCCATGCCCTCAATCATGAGGCTTACTCTTGTGAAGCTTATGTAGGTAGCAGAGAAGCTTAGACTACCTATAGGCATGCCTAAGAGTTACTTCTGGAGGACCTCTTTTGTTGCTCAGATGTGGCCTCACTCTCTCTAAGCCAAACTCTGCAAGTGAAATCATTGCCCTCCCCCCTACATGGGACATGGCATCCAGGGCTGAAAGTCTCCCTGGCAATGTGGGAGATGACTTCCAGGGATGAATCCAGCCCTGCCACTGTGGGATCAACAGTTCCATTCTGACCAAAAGAGGGAAAAGAAGTGTAATTAATAAAGTATCAGTGGCAGAGAGAGTTCAAATAGAGTTGAGAGGCTACTCTGGATGTTGCTTTTATGCAAGCTTCAGTTAGAACTTGCTACCTATCATAACCTGCCAACCCCCAACCAGGGGACCATTCCAGCCAACCCTAAAGAACACTTAGGGCAATATATAAGATTCTACAAAGGTTCCAGGCACTAGAGTAACTTTCCAGAAACCTACAACCTCCAGATGGGCCCCTGGTCCAGATAAGTCCTTAAACCTAGCCCAGCCTCTCCAGAACATCAGATAGTTCCATCTCCCTACCCCATATTAGTGACAGACCTTTCCAATATCAATAATTTAGAATGGCCATAGCCCAAACAACCCTAAAGAGAGGTATGGAAAGATCAAAGGTGATGGTGGAATTATACAGAGAAGATAGGACTTAACAAATGAATATGAATGCTGAATCATTAAATTGATATCTCTTTTAGTCTCCAGTATTTTAGAGTAGCTAGAAGTAAAAACCAAAAATTGTGGAATTGTAACCCATGTCAAACTCTGAAATATGTTCTACAACTAATTGTGGTGCTGTGCTTTGAAATTTATAGCTTTTTTTGTATATATGTTATTGTTCACAAAAAAAAAGAAGGAAAAAAAGTTGATTGTGATGATAAAGTATTTAAGCCTCTAGCCTCCTATACTCTGAAGCAGCTAGAAAAATATGAGAAGACCATATGGTAGCCTATGACAAACTCTGGGATCTGTCCTGTAGCTGTTTGTTGAAGAGTGCTTTGAAAACTATTGCTTTTTTATTTCTTTGCTTTGTATATATGTTATACTATACAATGAAAAAAGTTAAAAAAATATATATATATCAGTGGCTAAATAAGTTCAAAGAGAGTTGAGAGGCTATTCTGGAGGCCACTCTTATGCAAACTTCAGCTAGATATCGTTAATTGCCACAGTTTGCCAAATCCCAACCAATATCAGTCTTGTTAACTGTAAAGAGCACCTACAAAAGTTGTATTCACTGGGCGGGCAACAGTGGCTCAGCAGGTAGAGTTCTCACCTACCATGTCAGAGACCTGGGTTCGATTCCTGGTGCCTGCCAATGCAAAAAACAACAAAGTAAAAACAAAAATTTATGCACTAAGGTCACTTTTCAGAAACCTAAAGCCTTCAGATGGTTCCTAGGTCAAATACATCCTGAAACCCAAAGGGGCCAGTATCTCCAAGAATATCAACTAGTTTCATCCCCCTATCCCATATTATCAATACCCCTTTTCAACATGAAAAAGTTAGAATGGGCATAACTCAAATATCCATAAAGATCTGGAGAAGGAGGAGTTTTAACAGAGAAATTGGGATTTAACAAAGACATATGACTACTTAATCATTATATTCATATTTCTTTTTAGTTCCAACTGTCTTGGAGAGGCTAGAAGAAAAAAACTAAATTTATAGAACTGTAACCCATACCAAATTTCGAGATCTGCTCTATAACTACTTGTTAAAATTCACTTTGATTCAGAGGGGGTGCGAGGGTAGTTCAGTGGTAGAATTCTCACATACCATATGGGAGACCCAGGTTCAATTCCCAGCCCATGCACTTCCCAAAACAAAGAAACAAAGAACCCAACAAAACAAACAAAAAAATTCAACAAATGGTGTAACGGAATACTCACATGGAAAAAGAATGAAATAAGACCCCACCATACATGTACAGAAAAAAAAATGCACTTTGAAATTTATTGCTTTTTTGTATATATGTTATATTTCAACACACAAAAAAACGTTTTAAAAAAAGAGCCTCAGGGTAATAAGAGACAACTTTAATTGCACCACATATGCAAAATGGGAGTATCGAAAGGAGAGGAAAAAAAGAAAATAGAAAAAAATGCTGAAAGAAATAATGGCCGATAACTTCCCAAATTTGTTGAAAAACATTAATCAAACATCTAAAAAGTTCAAAAAACTCCAAGTAAGATAAATGCAAAGAACCACATCCAGACACAACATAGTAAACATGCTGAAAGACAAAGATAAAATCTTGAAAGCAACAAGAGAGAAACGTCTGCTCGAGTACAAGGGAACATGAATAAAATTAACAGCAGACTTCTTGTCCGGAACAATGGATGCCAGAAGGCAATGGGATGATATATTCAAAGTACTGAAAGGAAAAACTGGTAACCAAGAATCTTACATCCAGCAAAACTATCTTTCAAAAGTGAAGGCAAATGGAATGATATCTTCATGTTTTTCTGTTAATTTTTTTAATTAATAAAAAAGTTTATTAAAAAAAAAAAGTGAAGGCAAAATAATCATGGGGTTGAGAAAGCCTTCTTGACCAAAAGGGGGAAGAGAGAAATGAGGGAAAAAATAACGTTTCAGTGGCTGAGAGATTACAAACAGAGTCAGGAGGTTATCCTGGAAGTTATTCTTATGCATTATATCGATATCCCTTTTTAGTTTATAGTATATTGGAGTGGGTGGAGGGAAATTCCTGAAACTGTTGAGTGTTCCAGTAGCTTTGATTCTTGAAGACAACAATATAATGATATAGCTTTTACAATGTGACTATGTGATTGTGAAAACCTTATTTCTGGTGTTCCTTTTATCCAGGGTATGGACAGATGAGTAAAAAAAATATGGATAACATATAAATAAATAATAGAGGGGATAATGGGTAAAATAAATGGGGTAGATTGAAAGACTAATGGTCAATGAGAGGGAGGAGTAAGGGGTATGGGATGTATGAGTTTTTTCTTTTTTGTTTTTTAATTTCTTTTTCTGGAATGATACAAATATTCTAAAATGATCATGGTGATGAATACACAACTATGTGATGATACTGTAGTCACTGATTATATGGATTGTGCATGAAGATTTGTGAATAAAAATATTTTTTTAAAAAATGAAGGCAAATAAATTCATCCCAGATAAACAAAATATGAGAGAATTCATTATTAGTGGACCCTCATTACAAGCAGTTCTTCAACCTGGAAGTGAATAAACGCTATGGAATTTTGAGTTCACATTAAAAAAAAGAATTTTTTTCTTATTTCTCCTCCTAAATGATTTAAAAATCAATTGTATAAAATTATATATATATATATATATATATATATAATCGTGTTGTTTTGTATATAATATACAGAAATGTAATATATTAGACAATAACAGCACAAAGGAAAGGGTGGGACCAAAGTTATACTGGGCTAAAAAATGACTCAACATGGTAACTCAAAACCATAGGGACAGGGGGTACAAGGGCAGTTTAGTGGTAGAATTCTTACCTGCCATGTGGGAGGCCCAGATTCAATTCCTGGTCCACACATTTCCCAAAAACAAACAAGTAAAAACAAACAAACAAAAATTCAACAAATGGTGTTGCAATAATGGGATACTCACATGGAAAAATAATGAAATGTGACCTAGCCATACAGCACACAAAAACAAAACAAAACAAAAACCCATAGGGACAAATACTAAGAAAGTAACTAAAAAACATAAGGGAAAAAAAAGAAAAAACTAATAAAAAGAGCTAAAATGTTATACCAGAAAAAATTTACTTAATTCAAAAGATGGAAGTAAAGGAAAAATAGAGGAGCATAAAAGGCATGAGTGGTAGTTCCAGTGAACCAATATGGCAGAGTAAGAAGCTCCAAGGGTACTGTTGCCCCATAGAAACTATCAGCAATCGGCAAACTGGCAGGGCCAGCTTCCTCAAAACTCCAGAATACAGTTAAAGTATTGCAGTAGCTAGGCAAGTATCAAATTAAGAAAATGTAACTCCATAAATGTAGTGCTATCTAGGAGTGAAAGTTTCCCCAGAAACATGGACATGACTCCCAGGGATGAGCCTGGCCCTGGCACCATGGGATTGACAAAACCTTCCTAACCAAAAAGGGGAAAAGAAATGTAACAAAAGAAGGTATCAGTGGCCAAAAAAGTTCAAATATAGTTGAGAGGCTATTCTGGAGTCTACTCTTGTGCTAGCTTCAGCTAGATATTGCTAATTACCAGGGTTTGCCAAACCCCAACCAAAACCATTCCTGTCAACCCTAAAGAATACCTAGGACTCTAGTTGAGATTCTGCAAAAGTTTCACATACTAAGATTACTTTCCAGAAACCAACAACCTCCAGATGGGTCCATAGGCCAAATAAGTCCTGAAATCCACAGGTGCCAGCTCTTCAAGAACATCAACTAGTTACATCCCCCATCCCATATTATCAACATCCCTTTCCAACATGAAAATGTTAGAATGGACATAGCCCAAATACCCCTAAAGATTGGGAGAAGGATCATAGGAGGAGGAGTTATAACAGAAAAGATAGGATTTAACAAATGAACATGATCACTGAATCATTATATTGGTATTTCATTTAGTCTCCAGTGTCTTAGAGCAGCAAGAAGGAAAAATCTAAAATTGTGGAACTGTAAAAAAAAAAAACCAAACTCTGAAATTTGATCTATAACTACAATGTACTGTGAAAGTTACTGCTTTTTTGTATATATGTTATATTTCACAATAAAAAAATTTTTTTAAATGGTAGGAAGAGTTCATTGTGCCCTTGCTGGCCCGTCCTCTACCTCTTCCCCAGCATAATGTGAAGCCAGCCTGCTCACCCATTGTCAGACTCCAGCCCTGTTCTGGAGAGCAAAGTATGCACGCTCTGGGTTGCATATATGTTGGAGCCAATTTACCAGAGAGCAGCCTGAAAGTCTAAACCAGGAAACTTTGTTTCTGGCTTGCTTTACCAGAACTTGCCCTGAGGCACAAGCAGCTTGAAGACAGCTAAAGCAGTGTAAGAAATAATTAAGTCAAAGCATCCTGGAGCAAAGGATTACTTGTTTTACTTCATATAACAGAGCAGCCAGTAGTGAGGATAAAGTCTATTTTATAGGGGGTACAGGGGACATTTGAATTCTTGTAAATGGAGGAATTACTATAGCCATAAAGAAACACAAACCCAGGGAAAAAATGCAAACTCAGAAAGGACCTTGTACTTAATATTCACCTCAGACTAATCCTCTTGGTGGATAATCCTCCTTGGATAGGAAGACTCAACTCGGAAAAACAGCACTAGCCAATGTAGAGCAAATTTTCAAAAAAAAGATGTTTTTTGCCTTGGTTTGTTTTTATTACCTCCTGGCACTCAAGGTAATATGTCATTATTACTGGCTGGATACAAACTTAAGGAACAGTTTAGGGACTAAATCCCAGAGTTAATACTTCAAAATATTAAAGTGTGTAATAAAAGATTACAAGACAAACAAAGAAACAGAAGATGATGGCCCATCCAAAGGAACAATATAAAAGTCCAGAAACCATCAATGAACAAAACCAGACTTTGGAACCAAGCAGAAGTACTGGAGTTAAAGTTCACAATACTGAAATGAAATGAAAAATTCTCTAGAGGTTTCAACAGTGGATTGGAGCTGGTAGGGAAAGAATCAATAAACTCAAAGACAAGACAATTGAAAAGATTCGGGATAAGCACAAGAAAAAGAGTTAAAAAGTGAAACAGGGTCTAAGAAACCTGTGCAAAATCATCAAACATACCAATGTGTACATTATGGGAGTCCCAGAAGGAGAAGAAAAAGAGAAAGGGGCAGAAAGAATATTTAACTTAAGGTTTCAGGGACAGGAAGCAAAAAGTTTTCTAATAGATCATAGGGGGTAATAGTGAGCCACTACCATTTCTACCCTTTGATTTCCAGACCCTGTGAATCCTGGCTATGGGAGTAACAGCACCACAGAGTGGACGCTGATTCAGAGCATGCACAGCCTCCTGGAGAACACTGTACCACCCCTGCAAGGTACTGGCACCTTTGGCACTGTAATTGGGCCTTCAAAAGGCCATTCTAAACAAACAAACAAACAAAAAGGCCATTCCACTATTCTTTCAACCCAGCTATCTCTGGATGATGGGGAGCATGGTAAGACCAGAGAATTCCACGAGCATGTGTGCCCTTCCCACACTTTATTTGCTGTGAAGTGGGTTCTTTGATCAGAAGCAATGCTGTGTGGAATACCATGATGGTGGATAAGGCATTCTGTAAGTCGACAGGTGGTAATTTTGGCAGAAGCATTGCGTGCAGGGACATATCCAGAGTATGTGTCTATTCCAGTTAGAACAAATCACTGCCCCTTCCATGATTGAAGTGGTTCGATGTAATCAACCTGCCATTAGGCAGCAGGCTGATCACCTTGGGGAATTGTGCCATACTGGGGACTGAGTGTGGTCTCTGTTGCTGGCAGACTGGAAACTCAGCAGTGGCTGCAGCCAGGTCAGCCTTGGTGAGGAGAAGCCCATGTTGCTGAGCCCATGCATAACCTCCATCCCTACTACCATGCCCACTTTGCTCATGAGTCTATAGGGCAATGGCAAGAATGGCTCAGGAAAGAGGAAGACATGTATCCACAGAATGGGTCATCTTATCCACTTGATTATTAAAACCTTTCTCTGTTGAAGTCACCCTCTAGTGACCATTCACATGGGGCACAAATATCTTCATGTTTTTTGCCCACTCAGAAAGGTCTATCCATATACCTCTTCCCCAGATCTCTTTGCCACCAATTTTCCAACCATGCTTCTTTCAAGTCCATGACCATCCAGCCAAACCATTATCAACCACCTATGAGTCAGTATACAAATGCACCTCTGGCCAGTTCTTCTTCTAAGAAAAGTGAGCACTAGTTGAATGCCCCACAACTTCATTCCCTCTTGCAGCTGCTCAATATTCTATTGTACGTATACACCACAGTTTGCCCTTCCATTGTCAGTCATTGTACCCTTAGGCCACCTCCTTCCATTGCAAATTATGGAGATGTATTCGTCACCACAATCAGCAGTGTGTAAATGACCATTCTTGTCCCTGCTTTCAGTCTTACAAGTATTTACCTAACAATGGGGTTGCATGATCACATAGCAACCCTATACTTAGCCTCCTGTGGAACCACCACACTGCCCTTCAGAGGATCTACTTACCTAAGAACAGTGAATAGGTACATCTCTCTCTCTCCACATCTAATTCAGTACTTGTATTTTTCTGTTCATTTTTAAACAATTTTATTCACATGCCATACAATCTATCCTAAGCAAACAATCAATGGCTCCTGGTATAACGACATAGTTATACATTCACTACAGCAATCTATATGATAATATTTCCATTTCTGCCACAAAGAAAGAAAAAGGAAAAATAAAGAATAAAAATTAAAAATAAAGAATAAAAAATAAAAAGGAGAAACAACAACAACAATTCCATACTCCTTCCTTATATTCCTCTTTTATTGACATTTAGCTTTGGTATATTGCTTTTTGTTACAATTAATGAAAGGGTATTACTATGTTACTGTTAACTGTACAGCCTAGTTTGCATTGATTGTACTTTTTCTGTATACCATCCTATTTTCAACAACTTTCAATGCTGACATTCATTTGTTCTCTCTTTGTAAAAACTTTCTTAAATTTTTACATTTAATCATCATCATGTCCACTAGGTTTTACTAAATTATACAGTCCCAGTTTATCCTCTATCTTTCCTTCTGGTGTCATACATATCCCTAGCCTTCCTCTTTCAACCAAATTAACCCTCTTCTCCAAACCTCTCTCTCTTGCCTTTTCTTATCTGCCTGTGGTACACCCTTTGGTATTTCTTGTAGAGCAAATCTCCTGTTCACAAACTCTCCCAGTGTCTGTTTGCCTGAAAGTATTTTAAATTCTCCCCTCATTTTTGAAGGACAGTTTTCCCAGATATAGAATTCTTGGTTGGCAATATTTCTCTTTCAGAATCTTAAATATATCATACCACTGCAAAAAAAAAGAGAGAGAGAGAGAGAGAGAGAGAGAGAGAGAGAGAGAGAGAGAGAGAGAGAAGTGAAGAACCAGGTGCACTGTTCAAAGTTCCACCAACTGGGAAGGTTTCCACTGACCACTGTCCTTCAAGGACACACCAGAATGGTGGCTGTAGTGCTGTACCTGTCCACTTTCAGGTGGTACCTGCATATCGTGCAGGACCATCTGTAAACCAGGCCCGAGTTTTCTCTTCCTCAAGTCAACTGACCATAAGGAACTCTCCAAGAGGCCATAGCTCCAGGCTGGGAAAAAGAAGATAATGTGGCAGGAGTGGGGGCCATAGGCATTTGAGCCAACTTCCATAAGTAACTTACTTGTGCCTTCAGGACCTGCTCAAGTCCTATCTATATCATATACCATTTCCATTTTATGACGGAGTGCTGCTGTGCACACCCAACTTTATGGTTTGGTGTGTCAGATAACACCCAGCTCATGATAGGCAACTCAGGTCTCATGGTAACTTGATGGCCCATGGTTAAACATTCAGTCTCTTACTATGGTCCAGTAACAGGCAAAAAGCTGCTTCTCAAAAGGAAGATTGTTATCTGCAGAAGATGGTAAGGCTTTACTCCAAAATCCTAAAGGCCTGCATTGTGATTCTCTTATCAGGACCTGCCAAAGGCTCCAGACAGCAACTCTATTTGCCACTGACACTTCCAGCACCACTGGACCTGCTCAATCATATGGCCCAAGTGGCAGAACAGCTTGCACAGAAGCTTGGACCTGTCACAGAGCCTCCTCTTGTTCTGGTCCCCACTCAAAACTAGCAACTTTTCTGGTCATTCAGTAAAAGGGCCAGAGTAGCATAGCCAAATGAGGAATATTCTGTCTCCAAAATCCAAATTGGCAAACAAGGTATTGTGCCTTTTTCTGGTCAGAGAAAGGGCCAGATGCAACAGCTTATCCTTCACCTTTGAAGAGGTAGTTCGACATGCCCTATACCACTGAACACTTAGAAATTTCACTGAGGTGGAAGGCCCTTATATTTTTTCTTGGATTTATCTCCCATCCCCTGACATGCAAATGCCTTACCAATAAGTCCAGAGTAGTTGCTACTTCTTGCTCACTAGGTCCATCAACAGAATATCATCAATATAATGGACCAGTGTGATGTCTTATGGAAGGTAGAAATGATCAAGGTCCCTGCAGACAAGATTATGATATGGGGTTGGAGAGTTGATACACCCCTGAGTAGGACAGTGAAGGTATACCTCTGGCCTTGCTAACTGAACACAAACTGTTTCTGGATGTCCTTACTAAAAGCTATTAAGAAAAAAGCATTTCCCAGATCAATAACTGCATACCAGGTACCAGGGGATGTGCTGATTTGCTCAAGCAATGATATCACATTTGGAATAGCAGCTGCAATTGGATTCACCACCTGGTTAAGTTTATAATAATCCACTATCATCCTCCGAGACCCATGTGTATTCTGCACAGGCCAAATTAGAGAGTTGAATGGGGATATGGTGAGAATCACCACCCCTGCAACCTTCAAGTCCTTAAGATTGGCCCTAATCTCTGCAGTCCTCCCAGGAATCCAGTATTACTTCTGATTTACTATTTTGTTACAGAGGGGAAGTTCTAGTGGCTTCCACTTGGCCTTTTTTTTTTTTTTTTTTACATGAGTCAGGGAACCAATGTGGGGATTCTGCAGGTTGCTGAGTATGTCAATTCCAATTATGCATTCCAGAACTGGGGAAATAACTAAAGAATGGGTCCAGGGACGTACTGGACCCAATGTGAGGCAGATCTGAGCTAAACTCCACCAATCACCTGACCCTATATAAGCTTCACTCAAACTGGTGGACCAGAGTGATATTTTGGGTGTTAGGCAGAACCCCTTTCCCCATGATATGACCAACCCCTAGCAAAGATTCCAAGAAGCTTCCCCCACCCATGATTTCCAGAAAACCCACTAAGCTTGCCCCAGCTCACACCCTCTTGCCCTCCAGCAGTTGTAATCTTGGGATAAGCTCCCCTTACCTAACATCCACCCTCCAGAGATTACAACCCTGCATGACTATGGTGGCATTTAAATTTTAAACCTCACCAATGAAAAGCTGCCAACTCCCCACTTAGCTCTCTGCTTCTAAACCAACCAAAGAGAATGTGCCAATTTCTTGTGTCCAAATTAGATGATGAAAATCCACCACCTCCCTTTCCCTATTTCCCACCAATCATCCTATATAACCTGTAACCCTGCCCCTGCTCAGGGCTGTCGCCATATTAGGCTTCAGCCCACCTGCGCGTAGCCTCACAATAAAGCTCCTTTGATTGAGTTTTGGTCTCTTTTCCTCCCTCCTTGTCGAAAAACCTATTATTGGGTCTCCTGGAATTAGTGTCACTTCTGAGCCAGTGTCTAGTAATCCATAAAATATCTGATCATTTTCTTTTCTCCAATGCACAGTTACCCTAGTAAAAGGCCATAGGTCTCCTTGGGGAAGGCTGGGAGAAAGGTCAACAGCACAAAATTTTGGCAGTATAACAGGGTCCTTCCCCAAGGGTACCTAGCCTTCTCTTCATTCATGGGGCTCTGGGTCTGAACTGTCTCAAGTCTGGGAACTGATTAAGGAGCATGACTCTCTGTTCTTGCAATTCAAGTTATATCTCTGTTCACTTGACCTAGAACTCTTCTGCTTATACAGATCAAACAAGAATTTACTAGACTTTCCATCTACTTTACTTCTATGTACTACATGATCTACTAGCCAGTGCCATAAGTCTTTGTGAGTCAGAATATTTTGACTGCTGCTTCGAGTCTGCTGTCCATTATGGTAGCTACACCCACTTTGTCTATGGTGATTAACTGTTGCCACATGGCTTCTACCAATTTGGGATCTTATCATCCCCACTGTATTTAAGGATTCCAGCTCAGTGACATCAGTTCCCACAATAATATCTGACCTATAGGGAAAGGCAACTACAGAGCTCTTCAGGGATGATGGAGCTGGTCTCACAAATTTATCCCTCAAAGTCCTGATAAAAAAGTGTGTCCTCTGGACATTCCTGGGGTGTGTAAACAGGTCTTGCATGATAAATCCACTCTAACATCCCAAACTCTCTAAGCCTTTGAATCCCCTCATATACGTTATACCAGGGTAGTTCTGGCATTTCGACCTTAGGTAATATTGGTCACCTTTAGATCCATGTTTCAACCAACCACTCAAACAAACTGTTAACGCCCTTTCTTAACCCCTCAATCTACAACACTGAAACCAGAACCTTTGCTTAGTGGGCCCATATCAAAATTTTCAGCTTGATCCAACTTTCTATTCCTTCCACCATTATACCACACCCTTAACATCCATTCCCACATACATTCCCCTTATTTCTGTCTATTTAAATTGGAAAACTCATGCAGTTCTTTTGGAATATAGTGTACCTCATTATGGGTCACACTTTGTACCTGAAGTTTCAGGCCTGTTGGACTTTAGTTATAGGGCTTGAAGGAAAGAGGCATGGTGGGGGTGGGTCATGAAAAGAATTAGAGTGTTGTTCTAGTTTGCAAGCTGCCAGAATGCAATATACCTGAAATAGAATGGCTTTTTAAAGGGGGGATTTAATAAGTTGCAAATTAACAGTTCTAAAGCTGTGGAAATGTTCAAATTAAAGCAAGGATAGAGAAATGTTGAATCTAAGGCATCCAGGGAAACATACCTTGGTTCAAGAAGGC
The DNA here is from genome assembly GCA_004026745.1 of Myrmecophaga tridactyla. Lineage (NCBI taxonomy): Eukaryota > Metazoa > Chordata > Mammalia > Pilosa > Myrmecophagidae > Myrmecophaga > Myrmecophaga tridactyla. Next base: position 3,244 of record PVIY010041047.1, on the reverse strand, counting down.
CGATGAAGTTCAGGGTTTCTCTCTCAAGTGAGAAGGCACATGGCAAACACGGTCAGGTTTATCTCTCATCTGGAAAGGCACATGGCAAACACAGCGTAATCTGCTAACTCTCTCTCTCCTGGCTTCCTGTTTCATGAAAGCTGCTCGGGAGGCATTTTCCTTCTTCATCTCCAAAGGTCGCTGGCTGGTGGACTCTGCTTCTTGTGGCTGTGTCATTCTGCTCTCTCAGAAAGTCTTACTTTCTCCAAAATTTCCTCTTTTATAGGATTCCAGTAAGTTATCATGACCCATTGTGGTACTTAGGTTCAGGTGTCAACTTGGCCAGGTGAAGGTGCCTAGTTCTATTGCTGCAGACATGAGCCAATGGCATGTGAAGCTCATCTGTCGCAGATTACATCTGCAGTCAGCTAGGAAGCGTACCTGCTGCAATGAATGATGTTTGATTTAATTGGCTGGATGCTTAAATGAGAGCACTCAATGTAGCACAGTCCAAGCAGCTCAGCACACCTCATCTCAGCACTCACAGCTCAGCCCAGGTCTTTGGAGATGCAGAAAGGAATCACCCTGGGGAAAGTTGTTGGAACCCAGAGGCCTGGAAAGAAGGCCAGCAGAGATAGCCCTGTGCCTTCCCGTGTAAGAAAGAACCTCAGTTGAAAGTTAGCTGCCTTTCTTCTGAAGAACTATACACTTTTAATTAAATAAATCCCCTTTTATTAAAACCCATCCATCTCTGGAGTGTTGCATTCCAGCAGCTAGCAAACTAGAACACCCACCTAAAAGGAGTGGAGTCACATCTCCACCTAATTCTATTTAACAACCACTCTTTATTGAGTGACATGTCCAGGGAGATAATCTAATTGAAGTTTCAAACATACAGTACTGAATAGGAATTAGAAGAAACGGCTGCCTTTACAAAATGGGATTAGGATTGAAACGTGGCTTTTCTAGGGTACATGCATCTTTTTAAACTGGCACAAGTGTTTTTCAAGCCAATTACCTCAGAGATTCTGTTGAAGTTTCATCTGGTGAAACAGGATTAATCACTCCAGAGGAGTGAGGGCTGTTTTCCCAGGGGAGGTAGTTACAGGTTTAGCAGGCACTGTAGGGATCATCTCTTTAGGTGAAATTTGGATGGCCAATTCCTCAGGGTGGACTGGAGGCCAGGGAGCTGTTTCTTCAAAGCAGGCTAGAGGTTAGGAAGTTCTTTCCTCAGGGCAGGCTGGACGTCAGGTAGCTGTCTCTTCAGGACAGACCATTACAAGTCTATCTAGCAAAGATTCAGCAGAATCCAGGGTTTCCATATCCCCACTACCATCATTATCAACTCGTATGTCCCCATCCCAACTTTCAGGATACCATTTTTTTTTTCCAATCAAAGCCCTTACATTACCAGCAGATACCCTGCAAGGTTGAGAACTTAGTTTATGTTGCAAATCTGCTAATCACAACATGAGACTCTGGTTTGGTTTTCAGAGATCTCAATTCTGTGGCCACAGGAAATAAGATATTCTTTCAGGGCATACATGGAAACTTTTACATCTTTCACATGGCACTTAAATTGCAAATTTGAAGACATCAACTCATCCCTTTCCCTCATAACTGTAACCAGCATATCTAAGAATAACCAGCCAACATCATTATACCTCTTAACTCCACAAAACTCCACTGAGGTGTGAAAAACACTCTCACCCACAGCCTTGCCTCATATAAGTATACAATTAGCAGAATCAAATGGTGACATTTTGAATATTTCTATTACCAACCATGCCAGTTCAAATCTATTAGGTACCCCAGAAAAGCCATGCTTTAATCCTGACCTAATCTTGTGGGGACAGCCATTTATTTTAATCCTGATTCAATACTATAGGGCAGAAATTTTTCATTAGGTCATCTCCACACACCAAACTGTGTGCCATTTTGATCAGCTGGAGACCCTGGTGGGTACTGATTATTTTACTGGAGTCCTTTAAAAGAAGAAACATTTTAGAGAGAGCTTAGAGTTGGCAGGGCAGAGCTGCCAGAGCAGAACTGACACAGATGCTGACCCTTGGAGAACAGAAACAAAGATGTGTGGAGATGCTGGGTGTCTAGCAGACATTGCCATGAGATGTTATGCAAGCCAGAACCTGGAGAGAGCCCAGGGAAGCAAAGAGATGAAAGCCAGCCCAGAAGAAGCGAAGTAAGGAGCCCCCACAGGAACACAAGCTGAAAGCAATGGCGCCCAGGAGCAAAAGACCAGTGGAGGCCAGCCATGACACTTTCCAGCTGACAGAGGTGTTCTAGACCCATCAGCCTTCCTTGAATTAAGGTATCTTTCTTTGGATGCCTTCATTTGGACACTTTTATAGGCTTAGAACTCTAAACTTGTAACTTACTAAATTCCCCTTTATAAAAGCCACTCCAGTTCTGATATATCACATCCCAGCAGCCTGAAAAATAAAACACCAACTCACCATGGACTGCCAGTGCCATCTTGATTACTGGAAATGGAGTCATTAGTGCTTTTCGGTCTAATAAGAGTAAAAAGTCAATTGCAAAAAAACATTTTAAAGATTTTGTTTCTCAAGAACCATTCCTGCTATGTGATAATATTAAGAATTACTGATTGTATATGTAGAATGGAATGATATCTTAATGTTTTTTTGTTAATTTTTTTAATTAATAAAAAAGTTTTTTTAAAAAAAAAAAGAACCATTCCTGGATAGACTAAGCCTACTTAATATTAGACTTAAGCGTCACCCCCAGAGAACCTCTTTTGTTGCTCAGATGTGGCCTCTCTCTCTCTCAGCCAACACAACAAGCAAACTCACTGCCTTCTCCCTCCCCCTCTCTATGTGGGACATGACTCCCAGGGGTGTAAACCTTCCTGGTAACATGGGACAGAAATCCTAGAATAAGCTGGGACTCAGCATCAAGGGATTGAGAAAACCTTCTCAATCAAAAGGGGGAAGAGAGAAATGAGACAAAAGAAAGTGTCAATGGCTGAGAGATTTCAGAGTCAAGAGGTTATCCTGGAGGTTATTCTTATGCATTATATAGATATCACTTTTTAGTTAAGGCATAACAGAGAGGCTGGAGGGAAATGCCTGAAAATGTAGAGCTGTGCTCCAGTAGCCATGTTTCTTGAAGATGACTGTATAATGATATAGCTTTTGCAATGTGATTGTGTGATTGTGAAAACCTTGCATCTGATGTTCCTTTTATCTACCTTATGGACAGATGAGTAAAACATATAGAATAAAAA